>APFE031162991.1:0-17557 GCA_000404065.3 Pinus taeda | reverse complement strand
GGGAGAAAGCTTCTATTGTATTACTTATTGTATCTCTGCATTTTTGGCAAAGGAAGAAAGACCAGGGTTTTGCAGTCCTTTTTGGGATTCCTGTGGTTACATGTATTGATGGTGTGTTTCTCTTTGTACTTTTAATTTTGTTATGCGAATCATCTTCTTACTTTTTCTTCTACAAACTAGGCAAATGAAGTGTTAAGGTAGAATTCATGGTTGTTATGCTCTGCCTTTAAATTTGCTTAATATCAATGTTTTCAGTTGTTTAAGGAGAATTCAAGGTGATTTCTTGCTCTCCTTAGCTCCTCACCAGTCATTCTCATCCATCCAAATCTTTCAAAGGCATCAATACAGTCTCCTACCTCGCCCCAAAGAACCCCCTGCGAAAACTGTGTCCAATCCCCACACCCAAAATTGCCTTTCCCTAATTTTCCACAAAAACCCTAAAAATCCCAAATCAAACCTTTTTATCAGTTTACTAGCCTAAAATCAATGTTCTTTATTGGTTATCTCTGCCCGTTGAATATCTTTACCGAGATAGACCGGAGAGAGCTCTCTCTTGCCCCGTACGGCTAGCTACGAGACTAAGTCGTTTGATGTTGCCTTGGAGTTTACCTTTTTCAGCCTGAGGTGAAATTTCAAGCGCTAACACCCCACATCCTACATATCATAGCTCTAACATAACAATAAGGGGAAGCCAATGAGTCAACAGAGTACTTACCCCAGAAAATGTCTCCATTGCTTTATCGATGCTGACTCTGAGTCGTTTTCCTTCGCAAATGCTTCTAGGAACGCCTTGTTGTATCGCTTCTCAGGTTGAGGTAAATGGTACATTTGCCTGAGATCTTCAGGCTGGAATGAGCCGAATATCCTTCCATTTATTGTGGAGAATGTTCTATCTGTCACTGGAATTTTCTTTACCACCCATCTTACCACATCCATGTATGGCAGGATTTTAGTTCATGTTGCTATCCTGTGAAGATAAGAACAAGCCAATTCTTTAAGAGTTCCCTATAATTTGTTAGTTGAATCGACTGTGGCTTCCTCTGATAACTCTTCAGGCTCCTTTGCTTCTATCAGATTATAAATAGTTTCCCAGCTTGTATTTCCTAGACCAAGACACATTGTGTCTGATATTAATCCTTTCTTCCTTGGTTATGGTTCTATGGCTGTTGGAGTTGCTATGGACTTCTTTGATTTCTTCCCCATTTTCTTTGGATTCTTGAGTTCGGAGGAATTCTGCACAAATAGTTGCAAATATTAATACAGAGATAGTGTTGCCGCAAGCCAATATGACAATGAATAGAATTACGTTGATTGGCATATGATAAATGAAATATAGTTAAGGATTACTACAGATAAAACCTTTTAAAGGATCTATCCTTAACTGTAATATTAAATGTTCTTCTGAACTGCCAATCATGCTAAATAATATCATAAATTCCCATCTTGTCGCTTATATACTGAATGATTATTTCAATCCTACTTTAGATTTCATTGATCGATGATTGGCGATAAATTGCAAATCGACAGTCGGGAGTGTCAAAGGGAAGGGCTTTAGTACTTGCTATAAATATCTCTGATTACGGAAAGGTGATACAATATAATGCATGCAAATTGTTTAATGTATATTTACCTTTCGAGATGCGCACTCAATTAATAGATCACAGTCGAGGTTCGGCTTGAGCGTTATCCCTTTGTCATGTGACTTTTCCGATTGCCGATTGCGATTTACTTTATCACATCGGGAGTTTTGATTAGGCCTTTTCATATATTCCTTTATCATTGACACGGTCGATTTGCTGATTGCGATTTATTTATCGAATGGAGGAGTTGAGGGGATTTGTTTTATGTACCTTTGGCATTTGTTTTCCCCGATTGCCGATTGTGATTACCTTTTCGGATCAGAGAAGTGGGTGAGGTTTCGCTTTTGTGTGTGTTTCCTTTGTTATTTCGATATGTGATCTCTGATCGCTTTATCGCAATATAGAATGGTTTCATAATATTTTTTAAAGGAACAATTTGTTTTTAATTAAAAGGCCGTATAAAATTATTCATTAACATCAGGGCTTTTAATAAGGATTTTCTTGTGATGAGATAAATATTGTTTTATTCACACATCTAACTAAGTTTATTTTAAAAGGGACCCATTTCATATTAAGATCTTGTGTAAAGGTTTTTTTTGAAATGGGGGGTTGTTGTACAACACAACACAACCCTATAGCAAAGCAAAAGCAATGCAGTAAAAGTAGAGGCTAATCTTTTAGCCAAAAAAGCGTGAGCAAAGTTAGAAAGGAGAGTAGGATTTGTTAATGAAGCTTCAACTTCTGATGGTAAAGTAGATATTTTGGCCAAAATTGTAGAAAGAATCATGGATAGACTTCAAAACCTAGATAGAAAAACATGGGATAATCAACAAGCACCCCTAGTTAAGAATGTTAATTTCAGAAAAACCCAAAATCAAAACTAAAACATAGGAAAGAATGGACCTGATCAAAACATTGGGCCCCTTTTTCAAGAAAACTATGCAGAATCATCTGATCCTGATGGTCCAGAACAAGCTACCCAAATCAATCTAACGGGATTAGATGATCAAAACCTTGTATTCCTCTCCCAGGATGAGGAAGAATTGCATATGTTACAATAGCTTCAAACCTAGTCCGGAGAGTCATTTGACTATAAACAGGGATATGACTCTTCCATATTTTAAGTGCACAAACAATATAACTTGAGAAGTAAAAAGAATGATGGTCCTCCTGACCAAACTAAGAAAGCAATGGCAAATCAACCCAAAACAACAAATAAAGTTATTGTTTTGGAGGTACTTCAAATCCTCCCTAGACCAAACCAAAATCCCCTAGTCCTATCATTGAAGAAATAACTACCAACCAACCCTCTGTTGAGAAACCATCCACATCAGTTCCACTTAAAGAACTAGAGAAAAACACCTATAATGTCAGATTTGAAATTCCCCATAAGGAAATCACAAGTAAACAAAAGGAAGATAATTCCACTCAAAACCATGTTTCAAAGGTCTACAACCCTTTCTCATCATTCAATTTGGGAGCAGAGATATCCAAGTTGAAAATTTCAGTCCCTTTGACTGAACTAGTTAAAAACGAAACTTACAAATCACAGGTAAATCAGACCATGAACATTACTGAAAATGAAGACTCAGTTAACTTGTTTGATGATAAACCAGAATTAATATTTGGACCAGATGTTAATGGAAAACCGAAAGAAGGAGGAGTTCCACCATTTTACATTAGCCTTAATATTCATGACAAAATACTACACAATGCCATGTTTGATTCTGGGGCTTCTCACAACCTAATGCCAAAATCGGCAATGGAAAAATTGAAACTAGACACTACTAGACCTTACAAGGACTTGTTCTCCTTTGATTCAAGTCAAGTAGAATGTCTAGGTTTAATTGAAGATTTGTGTATTACTTTAGTCCAATATCCTGCCAAGAACATCCTCATGGACATTGTAGTGGCTAATATCCCACCAAAATATGGCATGTTGTTATCCAGATCTTGGGGAGCCAAGCTTCATGGATCCCTCCAACTAGATATGTCATGTGCCACAATTTTTCCATTTGGACAACCCAAGAAACTATACAGAGAAAATTTCATGAAATACATGGTAAGCACCCAAGATAGACCTCAAAACTATCCCATCTACTCCATGCTTTCAGATGTAGACTCTTTTATTATGTTCAACATTGATCAAACACCAAACGAAACTCCTAATAGTGTTGTCGCAGAACCAAAAGAAATTGTAGTTTTCACTGCTAATGAATCTAAAGAGACTTTAGAATTGTGAAATGAAGAAAGTGATCAGTTTTCTAGATATACAAATAAATGGGATATTGATGATGACAATTATGTACATGAAATCTTATGGCATTTAGAATTTGATGGCTCTATAAATAAGTTGGGAGCAGGAGAAGGAGTATGGATTTATAATTTAGGAAACAATCACTCAGAGGGCCATGCCTATAGGTTAAATTTTAGATGTACCAATAATATGGCCAAGTATGAGGCTTTGATTCTCGGTCTCAAGGTGAATTTAGGTGCTTAAAGAGTTTCAGTCATAGGAGACTCAGAGCTAGTTGTAAATCAGATTAAGGGTGTATATATGAATAAAGACACTATATTAGGTTATTATAAAGGAACCATTGTAGAAATACTCAATATGTTTCTAGAAACCGAACTTGCAATAGTTCCGAGGAAGCACAATATGCAAGCCCATAGTTTAGCAATGTTTGCCAGTACCTGCATGTTACCCTTCCAACCTAACCATCAGTACACTACTGAGGTAAGGCACAGATCTTCAATCCCAGATAATGTGTAGAACTGGCAAGTATCTTCAAATGATAGACAGATAAACAACTTCTTAACTTTAGAATAAGAATTTGCACATAGTAACATAGACACTGATACATCCATAGATCTTAACTCTAGGGATGAAGTAACAATAAATAAGCTAGAAGGTAATGAATTAGATAGTTTTAATCCCACTAAATTCACAAGGTCAGATATAGACAACCTAGAATAGGTTGAGATTGATGAAACAATTAACGAAGAAAGAGAAGTAATTAATCTCAAGGATAATTAAAGAGTGCAACATAGGCACTGAAGACAATCCCAAGCTAATAAAACTATCAAAGTCACTCCCTTTAATAGAAAGGGTGAAATACGTTGAGTTATTGAAAGAATTTCAGGATGTCTTTGCTTGGAGCTATGAGGACCTTAAATCCTATGACACCAACATCATCCAACACAAAATTCCTCTCAAAGAGAATCAAAACATTTCAAATGAAATCTTAGGAGAATTAATCCTATCTTATTACCTTCAATAGAAAAAGAAATTAAGAGAATGTATGATGACAAGATAATTGCACCAATAAGTTTTTCTGAATGGGTCTCAAAATTGGTCCCAACAAGGAAGAAAACTAGTGAGATCCGACTCTATGTAGATCTCAGAAACCTGAATAAAGCTTCACTTAAATACAATTACCCTCTTCCCAAAATGGACCACATCTTACAAAGGATAGTTGGGTCAACCAGACTCTCAAATCTGGATGGGTTTTCTGGTTACAATCAAATTTTGGTTCACCCTGACGACCAACCCAATACTGCTTTCACCACTCCTTGGGGCACCTTTATGTATGTCAAAATGCCTTTCGGGCCAATGAATGTAGGAGCCACTTTCCATAGGGCTATGGATATAGCCTTTGCCAAAGAAATGCATGATTTCCTTGTGATATATCTTGATGATATTACTGTTTTCTCAAAATCAGACAATCAACATCTAGGTCATCTAAGGCAAGTCTTTATAAAATGTAGAAAGTATGGCATCTCCTTGAACCCTAAGAAATCTTTATTTGGATTGGAAGAAGGGAAATTGATAGGGAATATCATTTCTAAAGATGGCATAAGAATAGATCCTGCAAGAATTGAAGCCATCTTGTTGATACAACACCCTAGGAATATCAGAGAATGACAAGCCTTTTTAGGAAAGATTAACTTTGAAGATTTATTTCTAACCTAGCAGAGTTAATTAGGGAACTAAATAAAATTTTGAAAAAAGGTTCAACCTTAAGTTGGACTGTCGAAGCTAAGAAATCATTTGAATATATCAATCTACCCTTGACAAAAACCCTGGTATTAGTTTGTCTCAAATTTGATAGGGATTTCATTTTGTTTTCCTTTGCTTCTGAGCATACAATAGTTGTAGTTTTACTACAAAAAAATGACCAAGGATATGAACATCCCATTGTTTTCTTTAGCAAAGCTTTGAGAGATGCTCCCTTAAAATACAACGTAATGGAGAAACAAGCATTGGCTTTAGTCAAAGCTATCAAATATTTTAGGGTATATATTTTGTATTCTCATATAGTAGCATATGTTCCCAATTCTATAGTCAAAGACATCCTGACTCAAGAAGTTCTTGATGTGAAAAGGGGAAAATGGATTGATAATATCTTAGAGTATGATATATAGATCAAACCCACAAATTTAATCAAGGTCCAAGGCTCAGCCAAACTTATGGCTGAGTCGAACTATCAAGCGTTAGACATAAACTTTATTGTTGCGCTAGATGAAGGAGAGGAGATGGTGACTCCACTGATCAGTGAAGCCTTTGGTGAATCACCATGGTATGTTGATATCATTTAAATTTTACTAAACTTACAGGTTCCTCCTGGATTATCTAGAACCAAAGGTAGGTTTTTAAAAATGAAATCCTTGAAATTTTGTATACTTGATAATGCTTTGTTTTGGAAAGATCATGAAGGAATTATCCTTAACTGTTTGATAAAACATAAGGCTGAGAAATTTCTACAAGACTTTCATGTAGGTGACTGTGGTGGAAACATCTTTTGGAGAACCACTGCAGACAAAATCTTAAGGGCGGGTTTCTACTGGCCAACTTTATTCTCTGATGTCAAGAGATTTGCGACCTCTTGTCACAAGTGTCAAATTTTTGAAGGAAAAAGAAAACCTCTACCATTACCCCTTAAACCAATCACTACTAAAGTACCTTTTCAACAATGGGGTTTAGACTTCATTGGTGAAATTCACCTGCCCTCCTCTTCCCAACATAACTGGATCCTCACAGCCACAGACTATTTCACAAAATGGATAGAGGCCATACCTTAAAGGCAAGCCACAGATACTATTATCATTAGCTTCCTTGAAGCCAACATTCTGTCCAGATTTGGATGCCCAACCAAGCTCATTACTGATAACGCAACACCTTTTAAATCCAAATGAATGATAGAATTCTGCAATAAGTATCACATCACCCTAGGTCATTCTACAACCTACTACCCTCAAGAAAATGGACTGGAAGAATCTTCAAACAAAAGCCTAGTGAACATTATCAAGAAGTTACTGGAAGATAATAAGAAAACATGGAACAAGAAGTTAATCAAAGCCTTATGGGTTGACAGACTGACTACCAAGAAATCAATTGGTACATCTCCCTGTTAGCTAGTTTATGGCATGGAAGTTGTTTTTCCATCCTCTTTGGGAGTACTAGTGATGAAGATGCTCCAAGAACTACAATCTGAACCAAATGATATCCAGAGGATAATTAACCAGACTATTCATCTCCAACAAACCAGAGAAGAAGTCTACATCAGATCTCAAGTTGTGCAGGAAAAGATCAAAAAGATTTTTGATAGAAGGACCAAGGTAGATGATTTCTACTTAGGTGATAAAGTGCTCAAGTGGGACTTGAGAAGGGAAGATAAGGGTAAGCATGGAAAATTTGATTTCTTATGTAAGGGCCCCCATATCATTTATGCTTATAGAGGGAACAATGCTTTCTTCCTTAAAGGACTAGATGGTACTGAAGAAGGAGGACCAGTGAATGGCCAAATGCTCAAACATTACATAGAACCTAGTTAGTAATTGTTATTTCCCATGTGTGTATATTTTATTTTGAAAAATTCTAGTTTAGATTGGATGGTAAACCTTTAGAGTTGAAGCTCAGAGAGAAGGACCTAAGCTTTTAAGGATTTATTATCATAAGTATGAATAAAGAAGGTTGAAAGGTGACAAATCACAATGTAACTGAAGTCAAAATTCCAAGGTTACTGATATCAAAGTTCTTGACATTTCACAAGGAAATGTCATCCCCAAGTGGAGCCACTGTTAGGTTCCTATACCAATAGGAGCTATAATTTTGAATGGCTAAGGTAAAGCCTTGTAATATGTACATAACTTTGCTTTCTGCAAATGTTTTCCATATTGAAAAATAAAAAATGAAAAGAGAGTATGTCCTAAAAGAAAAATTAAAGGACAAAAAGAATAAAGAAAAAGGTCCAAAAAAGTGAAAAATATGAACCCCAAAAAAAGCAAAAAGAGACAATGAAAGTGTGCAAGTCTAAATGCCACTACTATTTACTTTATGCAAAATAATTATTGTGTGCAGCTTGTGATTCATGCCACAATCCAGAGTAATCAAACTATTTAATCTTGATTATGCCATGCTTCAAATTTCATGTTGATAGTTAGAGAATAAAATCTGACCAAACTATTTAATCTTGGTAGATCATTAGATTAGGTAGAGTAAAATAAAAGGGTCTCATCAGTTTAATCTGAGCCCTTGGATGATATAGTGATAGAATTAGATAGTTTTCTTTGTAAAAGAAAATAAAATGTTTTGATAAGGGTTTGCTACTCTAAATGCACCCTAATAAAGTGAAGAAAAAATGGTAGGACAAGTAGATGGGCAAGTAGAAGAAAGGTTGCAAAAATATGATGATAGGGAAAAAAAAACATATTTATCATCCCTCATCATAGATTTCAAATGTAAATGGTCAATCAAGGATGAAGATGGATTTCAAGGTCAATTGATTAACTTCCCCCATTCATTTTACCTATTTACTTAACTAATTTCCCATTATAAAGCTCTAAGTACTAAAAAACCCTAAGTCGAAGGGGCTCGGAGCATTTCTCTGACTTCTGGAGGGACCAGACCCTTGGCTCAATGACTTATGGATGCCAAGTACAAAATTCCCCTCATAAAACTTCATCCTCCCTTCATTTCATTCATTTCCCTAATAAAACCCCTTTTCCTAATGTTAAAACATGATTTGCCTAGGGAAATTAATCATGCCCATGTAAATTCCCCTTTCATATAAAAAACCCACCAAAATACTTTAGCCTAAGTTATACTGCATATATGTGAAAATCAAATAAATCATAGAAAATACATTATGCTTAACGCTATTCATTCCTGATGTTTTTCATATTAACTTCTAACTATTATATATTAATTCCCATTAATAACCCTTTTCTCATATATATTAATTTCCTATATAAACTAATCCTTATACTCTAGTTTAAATATAAACTATAAGATACATCAAACACGACAAAAACCCACCAAGTTAGGCAAAACCATGATTAAGCCCTCTGCTAACAACCCCGATGGCCTAACCCCACCTTAATCTGCCATTAATCCCGATACCGCCATATTTAAAGTGCCCATCGGGCCCCTCATTAACCTCTGCACGCAATTGCACCCCGACCACCATCTGATCTAAAGGCCCAGATCCAACAACCCATAAACCATTTCGAGCAGGATCATCTATCGGACGATACACACCCAAAAAATTTGTTTTCCATGAGACCGCCCTGGCATCGTGTCAGTCGCTGAGTGGAATCAGGCGGCCTCTCCCAAATACCACCCACACCCCTAAGCGGCGCGAAATTAACCACTTACCGCCTCCCCGCTACGTGAAAAATCAGTCACTATTGACCCATACCCACCAAAAAACATTTTTTCCATATAAAATCCAAAAAGCCCCAAAAATGTCTTTTTCGCTAAATTTTTGCCTACAAGCTTTTGTATGCATGCACAACACCTGCAAAACATCGAAGTCGTCAACCCATGTGCGAATTTCACTCCAGAAAATGCCACAGACCACCCAGTCAATTGTGCAGCTTCCACAAGCACCCTTCGACCAATTGCTGCTACTAGTTACCCTGCTCAGAGTCAATTTGCCTCAGTTTCAGGTATTTAAACCTGAATTCACCAAGTGCCCTGCCAATTTCAAGTTAGACCATTCATTGAGTACTTTGTTAAACTTAAAACTGAATTAAAATTACTCCAATAGACTCCATACTACACCTTGTTGAATACTCAATCCATAAAACTGCAAAACTACATCTGAAAATCCTAATTCAACCTTGAGCAAGCCTAATTCGAATCCACAAGAATCAAATTATGGCTTCCCCTACTGCATTGAATGTGAGACCCATCTCCATGCCCCATTTGGACCTGGACCACCTTCCCTTAGCTGATAGAGTTTTCCAAATAAAATATACCACTATCATAGAGCTTCTGCTCAAAATACATTAGCAAAGTGGGGACAAGTTCTTGAACTATGTCGATGAAATTGTCCTTTGGGAGTCAAATTTTCCCAAGTACCAATCCCCCCAAGTCCATATTTTTCCTGAGATTGTACATATGTGCTATGATTGCTACGTCCCCAGTCACAGAACCATCATGTCTCATGACCATAAAGTCCTTTTCACCATCACTCCTGAGTCCATCAATGAGATGTTGCAGCTCCAACCAGTGCCAAACCTAACTCCCCTCTCAATTAGAGACCTGTTGGACTTATATCCCATACTCAGCTCTGCAAGATTGGCCCAATTGATCCAAACCTTCATCATAGAAGAGAAGTATACCCCCAAAGACCCCCCTCCATATGTAGCAACGATATTCTCTCCTTGGGTCCGAAATATTGTATCCATGATATCTTGTATTTTGGGTTACTCCATAAGTGAGTACATTGATGAAATCATCCTAGCTATCATGTCCATCTATACCCTAGGACAACCTCCTGCAACCATTTATGCCTTTGCCACATTCATAGCTGATAGAATGCATGAGAAATTCACAAGAATGGGAAATGAAAGGGTTTTCAAGTACTCCTCAGTACTATACCACATGTTCCTCTACTTCCAAGTAGATAAATTCCCACTTACCTTGCAAAAGTTGGACACCAAGGGCCAACTAAGATCAGTCATCTTCTGGACCCCATTGACTCATCAATATTCCTCCCCCTATTCATACAATGAATTCATAGATTCCTTTTTCCATCCTGTGATGACAATGCTTAGTGGAACTCCTCCACCAAGAATCAGTCCTGAGATTGGGAGAGTCCTTCATCTAAACATCCGTCATCAGGTGGGATATTGGTACTTGTACCAAAACCACACTGAAATTAGGATTTATGGGTGCCATCTTTCTGCAGACAAGCTACCTAAATACCTCCCAATAAGGTTATTTTCCCTGGATTACTACAAGAATATAGTAAATTCAGATGAGGTAAACTTTGTCAAATCCAAAAAGAAAGCCCAGCTCAAGATCAAAGACCAATTTGGTCCTTTTATTTGTAATAGCAGAGAAGCTAGAAAGGAGGCATACATGATCCTTCGGAGATTAAAATTAAAACAAAGCTTCATATGGAGATAAGATACCTTGGATTTCATCTGCAAAAGAAGGAAAAAAACCAAGATGGCTCCCTATATCCATCACCATATCCCTAAGATAGAAAAGTATGCCAACCAATTGCAATGGGTGAAAAACACTTTAGAGGATAGGGACAATACTGAAGTTGTTGTGAAAAACACATTATTAGATCTGGAAAATCAACTTGATGAAAATTCATTTCTGCAGGTACCACCTTGGGAAGGGACAATGAGCACTCCCCCTATCATGTAGAATCCTCTGAATGAGGAGAAAAATCCCCAAACGGGCAGGGAGGAAGGATCGAGTTTAGGGACACAACCCTTCAATGTTTAATATGAAAGAGGCCAAAGAAAAATACCTAGACTCAATCATATGTCAGAATAGGGAGACATTGATGGCTCAGTTGAAATAGCCGATTCTGAGCCAGAAATGAGTAAAGGTACTGCTCCTTTAGAGGAAACACAACCCCCATCATCCTTAGGAACCCAGATGATACAAAGACATATGAGTGTAGAGGCCTTGTCTTTTAACAAGCCAACAGACTAGGATAAAAGTATCAAAGACAAATTCAAAGAGATAAAAATGAGGAATGAAAGGTTGAATGCTGAGACATATGCTTAGCTATTCAAACTTTCTACTCTAGGTCAAAATAGATTGATGTCATCCTTTGACATCAAAGAGGGGAAGATGTAGGTATCCTTCATTAAACCAATTGTGTAGCAACCAAGGGCACCCACTGACTATAAGAAATTTGATTTTGAGGTATTGGCCAGGGATATTCACCCTATGGACCAAATAGAGTTTCACAAGCAGGCTAGAGAAGTGATCTACTCCACCCTAACAGAGAAGTCCATTTAAGAGAATGATTTCGGCAAAATCACATAAAAAATCATTTATCAACGTGTTTCGAACCAACTAGTGTGGTTCAAAGGGAAGTCCATTACTATTCATCAACTACAAAGTTCCTTGAACAACATCTCAGCTCAGTATCAGCTTGAACGGGCTTGATCACAAGCCAAGGATAACAGAATCAAGTCTTTGGAAGACTTGATCATAGAGATGGGACATGATCCCAAAGATATCAAATCAACAGATGAGTTAATAAAACATAAGAAAAAGGACATTGCTTCACTGAAGAAGCAAATAAAGATACCCTCCTTGCATCATCCACAAACACAGGAGGTGTTAAAGTCTAAAACTCAGCATGAGGACTTAATGGATTTAGTCCTCAAGTTGAATGATCAGTTGAGGAAAATGGAGAAGGAATTGGATGCCTTAATCTAATTGAAGCAAGGTGAAGTAGGGACCACACCATCAACTATAATTCCTATAGTGAATACTATAGTACCATCGACATTGGCAGCTACATTGGCTCCAAAAACTCCTATAGGGACTGCCTTGCCCATCACCACTGTAACATCTACATCAGCAACTTCTACAATAGCAACAGGTACAATAATAGATGAAGCAGCCAAGCTTGTTCATGCCATGGAAGAAATGTCTATTCAGACAAAAGAGATAAACAAGCTAAAGGAACAGGTGGCAAGCTTAGAAACAGACTATAAGCTTGCCAAGCTTATGCAGAAAGAGGAGGAACAGAAGGCTGCCATGATAAAGGAAAAGCTCAAGTTAATAGAAAGAGACTTGAAAATAAAGGAGCCACTTAGAGAAGCCAAGGAAAAACTGTGGGCCAATATCATTGACTTTGTTAATGATATTTGGCCATCCATACAGGTCATATTCGAGTAGATTGATCTCATAATATTAACAACAGAGTCTATTGAGAAAGTAAAGGTAGAATTAGGTAATAGGCCTAGAGATGCTACTAGACTCATCCAGTTCTTAAATTCAAAGAACAAGTACCAACTACATGAACTAGAAATTAAAGACAGGACTGCTATTATTCTGTAGGTAAATAAAGTCCTCACCAAGAGGGACCTTATGCATAAGTTAGGGGAAAAGAGCAAGGAAATGCAAGTAGTCGTTGATAGGTTCATGGCTAAGTTTGATAAGCTAAAGGGAAAGGGATTACCTAATCCCTTAGTCATTCATGATAAAATTATGGAACAAGGAGATTACAATGACAAACTCAGGGATGTAGCAAGACAACAAGTGGCTACTTCACATGTTTTAGGAGTACCAACAGAAAAGGTACAGTACAGTGCTTTTGAAATCTATTTTACCTCCAACATGAGGTAAAACATCTGTTTGTAAATAAGCTTTCATTTGCAAAATACACTGAGGCAGATGAGACTTACCGGAGAATGTTGAGTATCAGGTTACCAACAGATCAAGAATGGGAAAAATTGACCGATTTACTATAGTAGAACACAATTAAAGGTCAACCACATAGTCAACGAGGTAAAGGAGCATCAAATTTAAATGGTTACAGGGTCAAAGAGTATCTATGTCAAAGAGTATTAGTATAAAAGATAGCATCCTTTGGCTAGCACAGGGAATTAGCAACCACAAACTTCCAGCTAAGCCACAATAAAAGGGACAGCAAGAAAACAGTTCAATAGTTGTTACTATCTTCCTGTGAGAAGATATTTTGAATTTCCTAGATTAGTTCCCAAGTTAGTTTGGGATATTTTGTAAAAATATTTTGTATAAATACTTCATATTTCAAAGTATGTAGGGGGGATTATTATACTTCCAATATAATTTTTTTCAAAGACTGTAAAAGCTTTTGTATCACTGAATGGGATAGCATGCTGGATTGATGAATACAGATCAGATATTTCAAGGGATTCATGTGTAGAGTGGAGTACAAATGAGTAATTCTCTTGTGTTGTTTTATCTCTCTTAAAGTTGTTTCATAATCTTAAATGTTTTAGAAGTCTGAATGTTTTAACTTGAATATTATTTCAGAATTTTCTTAACTGCACTCTGTCTTACTGTTATGCATTCTTAATGTTTTCTCTTAAACTATCTTAGCTAGGGAATTCTTAACTACTCCTTAGCTTCCTTAGTTTCTCATTTGGTCTATAGTAAAGGATTCTTAATTTCCCTTTACTTATGATTCATTGTTGTTCCCCCATCTTAGCCGCGGTCTGAGGATTCTTGATTGCCCTCTCACCTCCGTTAAGACTCATTTCATTTAGTCCAAGGATTTGTACTTCACTCTACTATCTCGCTCCTTGAACATTCCCTTTAGTGAGTTAAATCCAGCTTTGCTACCCCTTCTTTGACTCCATTTCCCAATGGCCTAAAGGCATCAACCTATCTTCCCGTTTTAAGGATTCTACCACCAAATATTCATACAAATAAAAAACCCCCTTGAACGCTAGAACTAGCCTAATATCTAAGCAAACATAGCTAAATTATATAGAGAGAGCCCTATCTAAGCCACAGGTTGGCTAGAGCCTATGCTTAAAAGTTGCTTTGTGATTACCTCGAAGCCTTCCCTTCTTTCAAAGCTTCTAAGGAAAATTTTTGAGTGATAACATAGTGGCGACCATATCAAGGACAAACCTCAGTCTCCTAAAGCTTTAAGGGAATCTTAATCATCATGTTGAGCCCCTTAGAGTCAGTTTTTATAGAAGTTTTAATATTTAGACTAAAAAACATTTAAAAAGTTATAATTTTGGCTACCAGGAAAACTCATCATACCAGGGCCAACCTGGATCCAAACCCTATTGTTATTATGAATGATCCAGACAGAATTATAAGAAAATCCAAAAACGAAGAGAGTTCAGCTGATAAAACACCATTAGTTAAAGCTAATTCATGTCCTGCTGAATAGTTGTTTTTAGAATATTTACCTTTTGATGTGAAATTTGATCTCTCATTGTTTAGAACAAAATCTAAAAGTGTGCTTAAAGAAATTGTTCTAGATCCTCATTTTATTGCAGACCTTGAAGTTCAAAGAGCTAATAGATCAATTGATGAATATATTCTTAACACTCCACTATCATCCATTAATACTTCTCTAACTGCTAAAATTTTTGCTCAATCCTCCAAAGTTATTAATACCCCTTCCATCACTACCACATCATCTATTATTTCTACTACAGTTCATTCCACTAGCCCATTCATTCCACAACTCCCTATACAACCTAGAATCCTCTTTCCACCTATAGACACTCCCACTTCACCCATCAGCCCTT
Source organism: Pinus taeda (assembly GCA_000404065.3). NCBI lineage: Eukaryota > Viridiplantae > Streptophyta > Pinopsida > Pinales > Pinaceae > Pinus > Pinus taeda. The sequence continues at coordinate 2,453 of APFE031162991.1, read as the reverse complement.
CGAGTTCACTTATAGATACTTCCATCTCCCCTATACACACAACTGTCCCTTTTATCCCAATTTTCGCTATAGAAACCCCTTATTCCACTATTAATATTTCAGTTTCATTTGTAGATATTCCAAATTCCACTGTTAATATTCCAAATTCTAGTTTCGATTGGAAATCTTCCATTTTCAACTGTAAGCACTGCTAGCTCATCCATCTCCACCTCAACCCGAACTAATCTTACCTTATCCCCAAGCCAAGCCAAGTCTTTAGCAATGGCCCATAGATATGCCCCTTTGGTGTTACCTGGTCAGTTACATGACTTACCTCAGGACTATCAAAGCAAAATTCAACTATTTGATGCTATAGGCCTATACACTGCTCAATAACACGTTAACGGAATGAACGATTATTTTGAGTTACATGAGATAGATGATGCAAATGTAATAATTATGATTTTTGCCCAAACATTAGCTGGGGAAGTTAGAAACTAGTTTGGAAACTTAGCTACTGGTAGTATTGCAGGTATTACAAACTTTCATCGAGAGATGGGAGAAGAAGAAAAACCCATTGCAGATACTTTATGAGTATGAGAACATTAGGAGAGGTTCTAAAGAATCAGCTTAAGACTACTGCACTAGGTTTAATAGCACTTACAATGTTATCCCATCCAACCTTAAGCCTCCTCCTGATCTCGCAATGATGAAGTTCCCTGATGGTTTTGATCTCTACATGACATACCACCTTAGGGAAAGAGAGCCTGCAACCCTAGAGCAAAGCCAAACAAATGCAGTAAAAGTAGAGGCTAATCTTTTAGCTAAAAAATCCTGAGCAAAGTTAGAAAGGAGAGTAGGATTTGCTGATGAAGCTTCAACTTCTGATGGTAAAGTAGATCTTTTGGCCAAAACTGTAGAAAGAATCATGGATAGACTTGACAAGCTAGATAAAAAAACATGGGATAATCAACAAGCACCCCCAGTTAGGAATGATAATTTCAAAAAAACCCAAAATCAAAACCAAAACACAGGAAAGAATGGACCTGATCAAAACATTAGGCCTCCTTTTCAAGAAAACTATGCAGAATCATCTGATCCTGATGATCCAGAACAATATAACCAAATCAATCTAATTTGATTAGATGATCAAAACCCTATATTCCTCTCCTAGGATGAGGAAGAATTGCATATGTTACAACAACTTCAAACCCAATCTGGAGAGTCATTTGACTATAAACAGGGATATGACTCTGCCATATTTGAAGTGCACAAATAATATAGCTTGAGAAGTAAAAAGAATGCTTGTCCTCCTGACCAAACTAAGAAAGTAATGGAAAATCAACCAAAAATAAATGTTATGAAACCAGCTCAAAAAAAGATAGAATGGATAGATCAATGCCTTAGAATTCAGCCTCTTCGAGGGGGCAACCTCCTTTACATTACATAAATGAACAATTCTTGGATGATTCAAATGACAAAACCTCCTTTCTATATATAGGAGTCTAAGGAGTCACAATATAACCTGGCCGACCTAACAATAATAATATAAAGCCACAAAAATAACAATAGAGGGATTCTATGGGGCACAGTAATAACAATATGGGGACAATAGGGGCACAACAATATTAATAAGGATACAACTACAATAGTAATGGGGTAATCACTAGTATTATAGGGACCTAACATGCCCCTCTCCTTAAAAAAAGTGTTGTCCTCAACGCTTGAGTAGTTCTGGATGCTTCTGTATAAAATTCTCATCCTCCCATGTGGAATTTTCAGCGGATAAGTTCTTCCACTTGATGAGATACTCCGAAATTGATCGATTCCGTAGCTGTCGAGTTCTTGTTTCTGTGACTGCTTCTAGTTCTAATATAATTTTTCCTTCCTCGTCAAGTTATGGCAATATTGTTTGAATTGGGAGCTTGTCACCTATAACCTTCTTTAAACATGAAACATGGAAAACTGGGTGCATTCGAGATGCTACAGGAAGCTCCAATTTGTATGCCATAGTACCAATCTTTTGCAACACCTTGTACGGACCCTAATACTTTGGTGATAATTTATTATCCTTCTTAGCTTGCTTGAGGGACATTTTTTTATATGGTTGTAGCTGTAGGAATATGCAATCACCTACATCAAAACTTCTTTCGATGTGATGTTGATCTTCCTGTTGTTTCATTCTATTATGTGCCAACATGACGCTATCCTTTAAGAGTTGGAGGACTTGTTGTTGATGTTCGATGTGATGTTACACTGCTTGAACCTTAGAATTTTCTCTTATATATGATGTGATGGATGGTGGCTGATATCCATAAAGTGCCATAAATGGGGTCATTTTGTTGCTGTATGGAAGGAAGTGTTATACCACCATTTAGCTAGAGGCAACCATTTGACCCATTGTGTCTGTTTATCAGATACAAAGCAACGAAGATATCCTTCCAAACATTTGTTTACTATCTCAGTATGCCCAT
>APFE031162986.1:18896-53342 GCA_000404065.3 Pinus taeda | reverse complement strand
ATACAAAAGCGGGAAAGAGCCATAAAGCATTGGGAAGCTTTTTTCTAAGCACAAAGCATCTAAAAAGTGGAAAAGGCCATTTTTATATGAGGAAACATTATTCACCCAAAATATTTTTCCCAAATTGAATTAATGAGGAATTTGGGAAATCTTCATAGCCTTCACTTTCCTATATATTGGAGGCTTGGCCATCGAAAAATGATGGGAATTCTTGTATTGTCACACTGCTGAGATTTATCTTGAGAGAGAGAGATTTGGAGCTATGAGTTGGGGGAGGTGTTGTTGCAACTACATCTGACTGTTGTAACTTTCCTCCAACTCCTTTATTCATATGGATCAGTTGTTCTTCCTTCCATATGTTTCTATTCATGCTTTACTTCTTCTATTTAACTAATGGATGTATGGAATTTTGGTTTGTATTTATTATTCAATAATATTTATATGCTTCTAATAGTTTCGATTATCAAGATATTATGCTGTGAAGGTTGCTTTATTCTCTCTCTTATGTGTAGGACCAAGCTTTGGAGCCAGCTAGGAGTGCTTCCTTGCTATAGTAAAAACTCCAAGAAGACCTGCATGCGAGGACTCACAAGAATTCATTCTCTTTTTCTTAATCTATACTTTACATCTTAATCGACTAAGAATCCTAAGCCTTAGAACAACCTTTCTCTTAATTGGTTTGTCCTAGGTTTTTGGGATAAACTGAGAGGGTTTTATTTTCATCTAACCATGCATTAAATCCTACAACAAAATGATATTCAGAAACTTTAATATATTTCACTATGTAAATGAACTTAGTAAAATGAACCCATAGAGGGGGTCATAAATGGAAATAAAAGTGAAACTCTAAACAAGAAGCCAAAAGTGGATTTAACCATGGATACAAAATTGGGAGTAGAATTGGATGTTAAACTAGCCATCAAAACAAGATGCAAACAATGACAAAAAAAGGGTTTTAAAGTAAAATAAAAAAATGGTGCAATGCTAGACACAAAGAAGGGAACAAAATAGGGCATATGAAAGGATATCGAATTGGGCACAAACAAGGATGCAAAAATGGACACCAAAATGAGGATTCAAAGAATGGTGTAAAATTAGGATGAAAAAAGGATGTAAGAAAAGACACAAAACAAGATGCAAAATGGGACTAAAAAAGGGTGAAACCAAGGATGTCAAAAATGATGCATAACTAGATGAAAATTGAAACTAAAATCTAGGTGCAAAATGAGATGCAAATGCGGACACAAAATGTGGCAGAAAAAAGGATGCAAATTTGGAAGCCAAAAAAGATGAAAAATTAGATACCAAAAAAGATGCAAATTTGAACATAAAAAATGGTGCAAAATTGGACACAAAGGAAGAAAAAATGTGCAAAAATGGGCATAAAAAATGGCTCAAATTTGGATGCAACATTGAGATGCAACATTGGATGTAAAATGAGGTGCAACAAATCATTCAAAATTTGGTGCAAAAACAAATGCAAAAGTAGACGAAAAAATGGTTCAAAATTGGACGTAACAATAGACACAAAATTGGATGCAAAGGTGGATGCAACATATGGTTCAACATAGGATGCAAATTTAGATGCTCAAAAGGTTGCAAAATTGGATGCAAGAAATGGTGTTAAAAATGATGCTAAATTGGATGAAACAAATGATGCAAAATTAAATGAAAAATATTGTACAAAATAGGATGCAAAAAAGGGAGATAAATAAAACACAAAAGTGGACGCAAAAAATGGTGCAAAAATGCATGCAAAATTTGACACTAAATCAGATTTAACATGTGGTGCAAAATTGGATGGAAAAAATGGTGTAAAAAAGGGGAGAAAAACTGGCACAAAAATAGATGTAAAAATAAGTACAAAATTAGAAGCAAAGAATGCTACAAAAGAGGAAGCAAAAAATGATGCAAAAGTAGATGAAAAAAATGGCATAAAACTAGAAGCAAAACCTATTGTAAAACCAAATGAAAATCTTGGTGCAAAATATGATGCAAAAAATGATGGAAAATTTGACGCAAAAAAAGATGCAAAATTTGGTGCAAAAAAGGACGCTTTAAAAATTGTACAATAGAGCCAGATTTAGCACCAGGCTGCTCATCCTAGTTGAGAAAAAAATGCATTAAAATCTGGTGCTAAATTTGGCGCAAATTGGATATTTTGTTGTAGTGTAGCAACTTCAAAACTCACGACTTTGGTGGGGTTTGTAGTAGGCATTCGCTCAATGAATAGCTCTCGGGTTGCTGCAATGTAGTTTGCAAAAGAGGGGCGCGTCACAAACTCTTCCCAGAATTCACGATTCATATGCTTCAAACAACAAAATGCCCAAACAACTCTCATAATGAAAAGTGTTCTTTGTTGGACCAACATGCGTAATTTATATGAAGTTTTGAATTCAAATCCGACTGTTCCCACCAAATTCTGATAAGTGCATCTTTGGCGGTAGATCTCCAAATATTTTCACCATAAATAACACCTACCCGCTTCTCTTAACTAATTTTTGGCCATCAAATCATGAATAGTAACCTTAACGGCTACTTTTGGACCCATCTGTATGGCACCATCTCCCATGACGCATCCCATCCAACACAACTTCACCTATCGCACCCCTTTCATCCATCGTGCAACCTTTCTACCACATTCTTCATCACGTCGGGCAACGTAGTTTATAGTCTTGCAATCCCTTGCAACTGCTTGGATTACTAAGACTGTCCTGCTTCCATAGAGTCACCGCGCAAGCGCAGGATCCCTTGTGTACAACTTCAACCTACTTCCATTCACTTTTCCAGGGAATGGTCCTCCATTTAGATTCGCGAGCTAAATTGCACCACCATCCATGATCTCCTTAATAACATACAGCCCCAACCAGTGCACTTGAAACTTTCCTAGAAACTTTGTGAACTTGTTGTCATATAACAACACCAAATAATCTATCTTGAAGGTGTGTAACTTAATATGTCGATCATGCCATGCCTTATCATGTTCCTTTTTCACTTGCTAGTGAAATCCTGCAAGGAAGCAGTCTTCTTCCAACTCTATGATCTGGGCAAGTTGTTCCTCTAAGGTCTTGCACTCTGCCATCTCAGTCAAGGCTGCAATCCTTAGACTGGGCACAATATACTCCATCGACATGGTTGCTTCATTTCCATAGACCAACCTTAACAGTGTTTTTCTTGTCAACTTCTTCTAGGTCGTCCTATAAGCCCATAACACTGTAGGTACTTGCATGTTCCAGTCATGCTATTGGGCATTGCATACCTTTGTCAATGCGTGCTCCAAAATTTTCTTAAAAGCCTCCACCATGCCATTCTCTTGTGGTCGATAGGGCGTTCTCTTCTAATGATATACTTGAAATTCTTCCAACATTGCGTTGATCATTTCATTCAGGAAATGCATACCCCTATTGATCAGGTGACCAGTATTTAGCTCAAAAATCAAAGTGCTCGAAATCTCTTAAACATTGAACGACCGTGCCTGTCTCGGTGATATCATCCCAACGCAACTCATTTCTCTCAAAATGGACCTCGTATGAGAAAGATATCATATTATGTCTGCTTTGCCAAATAGAGGAATTTTGGAAAAATAAAGTACAGTCACTGCACAGTCAGCAGTTCGTACTACTAACGTGGTAGGTGACTGTGCAGGTCAAAGTTTTGGTTAATGGCCAGTGAGGTCATGCCAAGTGGCACATTTCGTTTGGTCTATAGTTTGATGAGTTGGTTTGATTTTATTGGACAGAGTAGGATCAATGAAGAGGAGACATGTGGCAAGGCCAGAGGCCACCACGTGTCCTCCCCAAAGGCCTGGAAAAACCGACATGCAATGGCAAAATTTTATGGTAGGTCGGCAAAGACGAACCCGTGACCTCGCCCACACAAATCCAATTTCTTACCATTATGCCACACCATTTTCACTTAACATACAATGGTTGCAATACATATTTAAAGCTTAAACTGTGGCGGTTTGGGGGAAAGAGAGGGCCAACCCCCTCTTATGTGACCAACTTCAAAAACCCGAGGCTAGCACTAATGATAACCATGTGTGATTAAAGTGCTAAGTGGGATTAACCATTAATTAAACCACACTTATCGTTTAATTAATTGTGGGATTAGGTTGGCAAAAGTGGTGGGTCCCCTAAATCTAGCGTTAACTCCAAATTTGGCGGAGTTAACTAAAGTTTATCCAGTTTTAGTGGAGATTTCCTAGGAGAAACTGAAGAGGCCATAACGTTTTCAATTTTCGACCAATTTGGGCTTATAAAAAGTCATTCCTAGATGATTTTGATGTTCTGAGCACATTGAAGTGGGTTTCAATAGCATTAGAGCATTGAAAACAACACTTTTTTTTCCATTTTGAGCTAATACAAAGGCCCAAGCCATGGAAGTTGGACAAAGGAGATGTAGCCTAGGAGGGGATAAATCCTTCATCAAAACACTATGTTAAGTGCTCATTTTTATGGTTTTCTGTACGTTTGTTTGTTGATGTTCAACACTTTATTTACATGTTATTTTTCTCATGAATTTGACATAAAAATTGACAAATTTACTTGTTACATTCACAAACACCATAAAGGAAACCTATGCACATAAAGAAAATGATGATTAATTTTTTTTAATTATGAAGCTGAAATTAGCACAAAAAAACTAACATTCAACAACAGATCAAGTTGGTATCAGAGCAAAGGTTATTTGCTTGATTTCTTGAGTTTTGTGCAAGTAGGGTTTTAATGATTGCAAATTTATGATGCTTACAAGGTTAAAGTTGCAGAGAGGAGAAGGGAAACTATTGGTTGCAAATCCTAAGGTAATTCCCAAAATAAGGAGAGCCACAAGGCCACAATCTCCACCCAAAGTTTCAATCCCATATGCACTTGAAGTACCTCGAGTTTTACCTTCAATTGACATTAAGAAGGTACAAGCAATACCAAAAGTTAAGCTTGAATCCAAAGCCATCATGTCTAGAGCAAGAGAGACTGGAGGTATTTTAGAAGAGGAAGCATACAACAAATCTTTCTATGATTTAATTGACATGGTTAGAGTCCTCTATGAAGAGAGGAATACTAGAATGGTTGGAGAAGGAAGCTCAAAAGTTAAAAAAGATGAAAAGAATGATTCAAAGGGTAATGGAGGAAAGCCTCCTCCATCTCCACCATCTTCTTCATCATCTTCATCATCTTCCTCATCATCTTCATCATCACAAACAACATCATCTTCCACTTCCACCACAAACATTGTTCATACTCATTCAAAAACCCCAAAAGAAAAAACTCCCTTACTCAAATTGGACATTAAGTTTGAACTTCCCATGTACAATGGTGAGGTAAATGCAAAGAATTTAAACAATTGGATTTGGAAATTGGAGGTTTATTGCAAAATTCAAAACCTTCAAGAAGATGACATAAAGATCCAGTTGGCTTCATTGAGACTAAAAGGAGCAATGCTAGTTTGGTGGGAAGCAAAGACTCAAGAGGAAATGCAAATTCATGGTAAGATATCCATTTCTTGGGCTGAATTTGTTTCTTAAATTAAAATATGGTTTTATCCCTTAGCCTACATTCAAACAACCATTATGAGTGGCAAAACTTTAGGCAACTCAAGGGCCAAACAGTTCAAGGCTATACCCAAGAGTTTAGGAAAAGCGCTTTGTTGTTAGGAGTAAACTTGAATTCCCAAGATACTCTCTTGAAATATATTGGGGGTTTACATTCCTAATTAAGACACATTATCCTTATGTTCAATCCAAGAAATTTAGATGAGGCATGTGTGCAAGCCACGCACCTTGAAGTGGGAGGAAATAACATTTAGGAAGAGGGTGGCAAAAAGAAGCCATTCAAGGGTAAGGAGAAAGAGAAGGGTGGGAAATGGAAAAGAAAGAAGAATGCAAGTGTAATGAAAGAAGGGGAGAAAAATATATGCAAACATTGTTCCAAAGTGGGGCATGATGAAACCCTCTATTGGAAACTACATCTCAAACTAAAGCCTAAGAAACCAAACAATAAGGGGAAACAAAAGACGACCACTACCACACAACATGATCTTAGATTCGATTCTAGTGATGATACCAAGATTTCAGCCATGATCACAAAGGGAAAAGAAGCTATAGCAAGCACTAGTTCCTCACATAGTCACAACAACACTCCAAATGAAGAATCAAGGATAGAGTTGTTCCATGTAAGGGTAATCTCAAATCATACAAAGATTGATGCATTATTTGATAGTGGGTCACAATGGAACTTAATTTCAGAAGACTTGGTCAAAAAGCTTAACCTAGAAATTGTACCTCATCACAAGCCATACCCTTTGGGTTGGATAGTCAATAATGCAAATTTACAGGTTACAAGGAAATGCTTATTCAGGTTTGCCATCACTGAAAAATTCATTGATGATGTTGAGTTAGATGTAGTTCCACTTGACATCTCAAGAATTATTTCGGGGAGAAAAGTGGTATTTTATCGCCATGAGAAAAAATATCAATTTCTCAAGGATGGAGTGGAGTATATTGTGAGAACCCATCGCAAAAAGTTAAACATTTCTTTGGTTAATGTAGGGCAGATGAAGAGACTAGTAAATGCAAGTAAAACTTTTGTGCTTCTCATGATCAAGAAAAAGAATGATACATATTATGAATCTTTTGAAGGTTGTGATGATAAGTTAAAATATTATTTTTTTGATGTGGTAAGCAAGCATGGTGAGATGTTTTAGGAACCAAAGGGGTTACCTCCCAAGAGGGGAATTTAGCATGAGATACAACTACAGCAAGATGTTCCACTTCCAAAAATTGGCATGTATCGCATGTCAATCATGGAGAGTATGGAAATAAAAAATCAATTCAAGAATTGTTGAACAAAGGTATCATACGCCCATCTACTTCGTCATTTGTTTCACCCATTATTTTGGTGCCAAAGAAGGACGCGACTTGGCACATGTGTGTGGATTTCCGTGCACTGAATAAGATAACTGTAAAGAATCATTATCCACTCCCAATAATTGATGATTTGATTGATCAATTGAGGTATTCAAAGTATTTCACTAAGTTAGAATTACGAAGTGATAATCATCAAGTTAGAATAGCTTAAGAGGACATTTGGAAAACCGCATTTAAAACTAAACAAGGATTGTTTGAGTGGCTTGTTATTCCTTTCAGTCTTACAAATGCTCCAGCTACTTTCATGAGAGTTATGAATGATGTATTGAGAGAATTTTTAGATGATTTTGTCACTGTTTACTTAGATAATATTCTCATATTCAGAAAATCCATAGATGAACATGTCATGCATGTGAACAAAGTACTTGATGTCTTGAAAAAAGAATAGTTATTTTTAAAGATGTCAAAGTGTGAGTTTGGAAATACTTATTTAGTGTATTTGAGACACATTGTTGGAGGAGGTGAGCTGAAGATAGACCCCTCTAAGGTTGAGGTCATTTTGAATTGGCCCAAGCCCAATATAGTTACATAGGTAAGAAGCTTTCTCGGGGAAACACAATATTGGAGGAAATTTATTGCTAATTTTTCTTCCGTTGCAGCTCCACTACATGCATTGACTAGTGTCAAGAAAGTCTTCCATTGGGGAGATGTACAGAAAAAAAAACATTTGATGCTTTAAAATAAAAGATCAGTTCAACGCCGGTATTGGCTCTTTCAGATCTTATATAGCCATTTGAGATTCAAACGAATGTTAGTGATTATGCCATGGGAGCAGTTCTCATGCAACATGGTAAGCCCATTTCATTTCATTCTGAAATTTTTAATGGTGATGTGACTAACTATCCCACTTATGACAAAGAACTTTACACATTGGTACAAAATGTTAAAAAATGGAAACACTAATTGATGGGGAAGGAGACCATTATCCATACCAACCATCAACCATTGCAATACTTACAGTCACAGTCAAAGTTGCAACAATCACGACACTTCAGATGGATGGGTTTACTACAACAGTTTCATTTGGCTATCAAATACAAAAAGGGAATCTAAAATAAGGTAGTTGATATACTTTATAGGCATATTTTAAATTCATCTATTATACTCAAGCACAATTCTATTTTACATGAAAATTTCATTGAGAAATATGCATATGATAATGAATTTGAAGATGTGTATGCGATATTGAGGCAAGGAAACCAAATTGAAGAGTTAGATTACCTTGTACATAACAGTTTGTAGTATCACTTAGGAAAGTTATGTATTCCACAGGGAGAAAGAAACAATATCATAAGGGAGGTGCACACTTCATTGATTACTGGACATTTTGGTGTAGGCAAGACAGTAGCAATCTCCAAAGTTATTGTTATTGGCCACACATGTTTGATAATGTATCTCATTTCATTAAAGGATGTTATTTGTGTGCAATAAGTAAGCCTAGCAATAGGAAACTAGGATTGCACTCCACTTCTGGTACCTTAATGTCCATGGGAGAGTATCTCAATGGATTTTGTAGGAGGTCTTCCATTGTCAAGTAAAGGTCATGATTACATGTATGTAGTTGTAGACATGTTCAACATGATGTGTATTCTAACGCCATGTAAAAGGAAAATTACAGCTGAACAAACAACTCATCTTTTCTTTCAAAATATTTGGGTTTGTTTTGGTCTTCCTACTTCCATTGTAAGTGATCGAGATTCTCAATTTGCTGGGAATTTTTGGTCAAATTTGTGGGACATGATGGACACTAAGTTGAAGAAGAGTACACCCATTCATCCACAAATAGATGGACAAACTGAGGTGGTCAAAAAGACAATCATTCATCTTCTTAGAGGATATTGCATCAAACATCCTAGGTTGCGGGATGAACAGTTGCATTACATACAACATGCATACAGCAGGGAAAAGCATTCTTCCACAAACACATCGCCATTTGAGGCATGTTTTGGGTACTTGCTAGGATCGCCATTGGACTTCATATTTGAGAAAGATGTCGCTATTGATGGTCATAGCAACATCGATAAGGAAAAGGAAGTTCATTGAACAAATTCAGTTGATACATTACATAGTGTAAGAGAAGCTTGAAAAGAGTCAAAGCGACTATAAGGCAAGGCATGACAAACACTATGTCGATCATAAATTTCAAGTTGGTGATGAATTTTGGTTATATATTAGTAAAGGGACACTTAAAAGTTGAAGCCAATCTGTTATGGTCCTTTTAAAATTTTGGAAAAGATTGGTAACAATGCATTTAAGCTAGATTTGCCTCCTTATATGCAAATATACTCTATTGTTAATATTAAGAATTTGAGATTGTTTGAGCCTCCTTTGACTGATGTTCAGGGAGAGAATGTTCAGTTGTCATTGATAGATGATTTCTTGCCAGAATATCTTAATGAACTTCAGCAAGATCTCATACTTGACAGAAGAAAAAAAACTTCAAAGAGAGGGAATGTTGAATACCTTCGAGTGGGACTCAAGGGAAAAAAACCTTCTAAGGCCAAATGGATGTAGATTGAAAAGGTGAGGGAGTTTTACCCTCACCTATTGAACAATTGATAGTATCTTTTGGGGTCCAAAAGGTTTTCAATGGGGAGGAATGATCAGGGGATCAATATTTAGTTCAAAAATCAAAGTGCTTAGAATCACTCAAACACTAAATGACCGCATCTGTCTCGATGATACGATCCCAACACAACTCATTTCACTCAAAAAATAGCTCGTATGAGAAAGATATTGCGTTATGTCCTCTTTGCCAAATAGAGGAATTTTGAAAAAAAAATACAGTCAGTAGTCCATACTGCTAATGTGGCAGGTGTCTGTGCAGATCAAAGGTTTGGTTAATGAACAATGAGGTCATGCCAAGTGGTGCATTTCGGTTGGTCTACGGTTTGTGTTATATACCTAGGGGGGTAATATGGGGTACAAAGGGAGGTACCCAAGGTAATAATGTAATAATGGGATGGGCCAGAGTAATAAATAAGGTGGTTAACCCATATCATGTAAGGGACCACAAGTAGTTAGTAATAATGTAATGGGCGCATGGTATTAGTGGATGGTATGAGGGAACCATGGTAATGATCCATGGTATTGCATGTATGAGGCCTATATAGAGGCTAGAGACTCCACATGGAGGATGTCAAGGAATAGTGAAGAATTATTGTATGAACAAGCATATGGCTTGTGGAGTGTTCTCCTTCCTTAAGGAGTGAATGTATGGTGTTGCCCTACCTTAAGGGTTTTGATATCAATAAAGTGAATCATTTCTATCTATTTCTATCTTCTTATTTCTTTGGTATAATTGTTATCTTATATTTCTGGGTTATATCTATAACAATTGGTATTAGAGAATTTTGTTTTTGAAATCGGGTACTTTTTCACATAGAATCCAAATTTACAATAAGATTTTGTAGATCTTGCACCAAGACGTCCAGATCTGCGCTGCAAATTCACTGCCCCGAATAGTTGTCTGCAACCCCACTGATTTTTAAATCAGCAAAATCTCCTTCATCCGGACTCCGATTCGACCGTTTTTTTTTTTGAAATCGGGTATTTTTTCACATAGAATCCAGATCTGCAATTAGATTTTGCAGATCTTGCACCAAAATGTACATATCTGATCTTAAAACTCGCCGCCCCCGAAATCCTGCAAAAAAAAAATAAAAAAAAAAATCTCCACTGTTTGCCCAAGAAAGTGCTCTGATACCAATTGTTATAGCTCTGATCTAGAAATATATGATAATAACAATTATACCCAAGAATAACAAGATAAAAATATATGATAATAACAATTATACCCAGGAAATAATATAACTCTGATATGAAAATATAAGACAATAGAAATAAACCCAAGAATTAAGATAGAAATGCTTCTTTATTATCAATCCCTTAAGGTAGGGCAACACCATACATTCACTCCTTAAGGAAGGAGAACACTCCACAAGCCATATGCTTGTACATACAATAATTCCTTGACAATATTCCTTGAAATCCTCCATGTGGAGTCTCTAGCCTCTATATAGGCCTCATACATGCAATACCATGGATCATTACCATGGTTCCCTCATACCATCCACTAATACCATGGGCCCATTACATTACTACTAACTACTTGTAGTCCTTTACATGATATGGGTTAACCACCTTATTTAATACTATGGCCCATCCCATTATTAAATTATTACCTTGGGTACCTCCCTTGTACCCCATATTACCCCCCTAGGTATATAACAGTTTGATGAGTTGGCTTGATTTTATTAGATAGAGGAGGACCAATGAAGAGGATACATGTGGCAAGCCCGAAGGCCACCACGTGTCCCTCCCCAAAGGTTTGGAAAAAGCAGCGTGCAATGGAAAATTTTTATGGCAGGTCGGCAGAGTCGAACCCGTTACCTCACTCGCATAATCCAATCATCTTACCGTTATGTCGCACCATTTTCACTTAAATTATAATGGTTGCAATACATATTTAAATTTTAAACCGTGGTGGTTTAGGGGAAAGAGAGGGCTATCCCCACGGTCCAGCCCCCTCCCATGTGACCAAATTCAAAAATAGAGGCTAGTGCTAATGATAACCGCGTGCGGTTAAAGCACTAAGTGGGATTAACCCTTAATTAATCCACTCTTATCATAATTATTTGTGGGATTAGGTTGGCGGAATTTTTGCGGGTCCCCTAAATCCAGTGCTAACTCCAAATTTGACAGAGTTAACTAGAGTTTCTCTAGTTTTAGTGGAGATTTCCTAGCAAAAACTGAAGAGGCCATAGCTTTTGCAAGTTTAGACCAATTTGGGCTTGGAAAAAGTCATTCCTAAATGATTTTGATGTTTTGAGCACATTGAAGCAAGTTTCAGGAGTAGTAGAGCATTGTAAACACCACTTTTTTCCATTTTGAGGAGCCATAGAGATTTGTAAAATGACATTTTTTCATGTTGAGCTAATACAGAGGCCCAAGCCATGGAAGTTGGACCAAGGAGATGTAGCCCAGGAGGGGTGAACTCCTTCATCAAAACACTATGTTAAGTGTTCATTTTGATGATTTGTTGTATATTTGTTTGTTGTTGTTCAACACTCTATTTACATGCTATTTTGTTTATGAATTTGACATAAAACTTGACAAATTTACCTATTACATTCACAAACACCATAAAGGAAACCTATGTACATAAAGCAAATGATGAGCAATTGTTTTTAATTTTGAAGTTGAAATTAGCATAGGCAAACTAACATTCAACAACAGATCACCTATCACTCATAAAAATCCTAGGACAACCAAACCTTGTTATGACATACTCGAATAGAAACTTCGTAGCAGTGGTCGTTGTATAATCCTTCATTGGCTACGTTTCCGCCCACCTGGTTAAATACTCAGTTGTAGTAATTATATACCATGTGCCCATCTTCTTTCGTCGTGGTTGTATTGGACCTATAAAGTGAATGACGCATTTCTCAAATACCTACAATGAAACTTGGGGATTTAAAGGCAATTCATCCCTTCGTGAAGGTTGTGCCATCCTTTGGAAAGTATCGCATGCCTTGTAGTATGCCTTAGAATCCTTGTGTAATGTTGGCCACCATAGACCAGTGTGCAAAGTCTTCTACACGGTCTCTTTCCCTGCATAGTGACCTCCTGCGACTTATCCATGGGCCTCAACTCACATACTAGCGCGTTCAAACTCCAAACATACCTTCGCAATATCTCATTTGATCCCATCTTATATAAATGACCCGCAATTACTAAAAAACATGCAGCATGAACAACTAAATCCTTATTTTGTTGAGTGGAATAACCTTTCGAATTTGTTCTCGTTGTTAAGAACTGAATAATATTGGAAAAATTATCATTTGCGACGCGCACCGCAAAGAGCTGCATGTTTGGCAGTCCTTCCTCCAAACTACTTGGTTCTTCACATGTTTCAATCCTGGATAAATGGTCTGGGAAACGGAAACATTTGTTGGATTAGGGGGCCTTACCCAGGTTCACACTTGTTCGCGCCAACCAACAAAACCCTAACTGCCAGCCCTTTCAGCAACAACCTATGTAGCGCAGGATGTAGTATCATTTGAAGCAGTATTAGGGGATGTTAGAACCAGGTTTCTACATCCAAGGACATGTGATAAGTTATTCTTGGGCTCTTATAGTTCAGATCTTCCTTTGCGTAGATCAGTATCCTTCTAGGGCTCGTTACTGTAATTAGGGTAAAATGGATTCTAGAACTTCGCGAAGGTCTATGATCAATGTTGTCGGACCTTAAACATACAGATTATCCACTTTCGCCCATCAATAAATAACCCTAGATCTGACTTCGTGCAGATCTGTCCAACTCATTGGAAAACATAGCAAAATCAACCATTAACTTCATGAACATAGATAATTACTTAAAGCATGCATAAATAAGATAGATTCAACAGTTTCGAGCAACATTCATTAATCATTTCATAGAAAACACATTATAAGAGAAATAATAACATAAATAGAATCAACAGAAACACTCATATTGCTCAATAATTCTTCAAAATCAGTCTTTATTGATCTTCAATGTTCAGATTACTGACTCTTCTACCTTGCACACACAACCGTAGGGCTTCGTGCAGTCAGCTGCAGGAGCCTTCCCCTTCTCGCCTAAGTAAAATAAGTGGATTCTTCTTGCCTTAACACTCACCCAAAAATGGTCTCTATCTTGACTCTTCGCTATCTCCTACTTTTTCTAGACTCACTATGACTCAAATATACATCCTTTTCAATAAAATATTATGGTCCATGGACCATGGGTGAGTCTTAAAGCCGACTTATATATCTATCCAAACAAGGGTGATCCGAATAGAAAATGGCATCAACCCATGGTATTCATCCACCCATGTTATTCATCCACCCATGGAATTTACCCATGGTATTGTAAGTGACATTCAACCATGGTATTCATTCAACCATGATATTTGCCCATGGTATTGTGACATCCACCCATGGTATTCATTCACCCATGGAATTGACCCTTGGTATTGTGACATCCACCCATGATATTCATTCACCCATGGAATTGACCTGTGGTGTTAAAACCGATAATAATGATAAACGTTACATTGTGGCAGACAATCTGTCATTTTACAAAATGTGACAATACCACAGGTCAATTCCATGGGTGAATGAATATCATGGGTGGATGTCACAATACCATGGGCAAATACCATGGGTAAATGAATACCATGGGTGGATGACACTTATAATACCATGGGTAAATTCCATGGGTGGATGAATAACATGGGTGGAGGAATACCATGGGTTGATGCCATTCTTTGGATCAAAGAGGCTAAGAACCCTTTGACTCCTATCTATATGTGCACTTCGCATCACATTTCACGGAGACTTTACCTCTTTTACAAAAACTTATACAAAATTTAGGTTAACTAACCCCAAAACTGACCCTAGGGACCCTATCCCATCATAAAAAAGGAATAAAATCCCTATTGCAAGGATCATTGAGGTTATTGCTCTCTTTAAAAGAACGAATATCTACAAAAGGGAGAGCTAAAGGAGAGAAGCTCTATGGTTAGGAGGAAAAAAATGCTCCATTCTCAAATGTATTCTAATTGCAATTGTTCTAGTTAGGTTATGATTTCCATTGCTTTAAACATTTAAGGTTAGTGTTGACTGTTTGATTTGTTATTTACTTCAAGAACGACATGCAAGGAAATTATACATATGGGGACCTAATGTCCTATTATGGGTGGAATGGTAGTAAGGGTTTTTGGTAACGTTGTATTATTACATAATAGGAACTAGTGAAATATTTAATTATGTAAAGTTCAGTAATAGTGTAATTTTAAAGAGTTAAAATTGGTATGCAAAGCTAAAGTGGAGCAACGTTGACTTTCTACATACTTTTCTGTAGCTTGTGTTATTGAATCAGTACTATATAGTAGGAATTTTGTACTTCATTAAGTAAGAAATAGTGGTCATGTACATTTATATCATCGAGATATTCCAACCAAACACTAGAGCTGAGAAATGCATGTGTTTAAGTTACATAAGCAAAGAGTCATAGAAAGAAAAATATCAGCTTAAGACAACTATTGCTACATCACATAATTGAAACAAGTACAGATGTATTTCTCATAAATTTATACGAATACTAGAGCAAGTTTCAACAATATCGAAACTAATTTTGATAGAGTCCTTTTTAAAGAAAAGACAGAGAAAAAATTATATAGAAAACGAATTCCAATTAAAAAAATTTAGCGTAAGCACCTAGTTGTAGCTGCGATTTTATGAAAAAATAATAAAGTATTTTCTATATAAAAGAAAAAACATCTCAGAAAGCAAGACTTGTACAAGATCTCAAGTTTCTGATGAAAGAAGGGAGGTATCCTTCCATCCTCGTAGCTATTCGGATAGGAAACCTAAGGTGCTAGTTAAAATATTATGTTAAATCCCTATGACAAAAACACATAGCCTTGTTCAGCAGCAGTCAGCGAAGCGTGACCGGCTTAGTATTTCCAGTGAAATCATGAGATAGAAGAAATTCTAAATAGAACAATAGAGCAAAAATGATAAACTATCAATTTTACATATCAGTCCAGAGAACGGGAAGAATAAAATAACATTCAGCATGCGACATAACAAAAGTGTTGCCAACTTGATGGAAACGAATAATTGGATTGTATATATAGCATTAATAGAGATAGAGCATGACAATACCAGGAAGAGGAGAAAACCACGTCTATACTGTGTATTGAAATTTGAACCAACACAGGAAAACTAATAAGCTACATGTATTACTATAGCATAAATATCAATTATACATGGGAGTCGAAGTAAAACAGTTAAGGAACAAAACCCATATAAATTATTGTAAACTTCATCCAAGAGGATGGGCATACATATATTACACAGAAAGTAAAGGAAGAACAGGTTCACAAGTACATGGCCGAGCTGAAACCCAATACTGGGTATGCTCTCTTCAAAAAGTAAACTGACCAGATCCTTTAATTACAAAGTCACATGAAACGTATTGGGACATATAATGTTCTTTGGAACAAAATAAACCATGGATACCACTGTGTGGATAACTAGCAAGAATAATTAGGGTCACATATAACACTAAAGTCACTTAAAATATAGATGTTACAGGTAGCCTCGGGCCATAATGGTTTCCATGCCTTGGGTAGAATTCAACAACAGGAAACTAGCAAAAGGAGTGAAACTTATTATGATCATCAACACCCAGAAACCTCCGGAGCAAAGAGCTAACCAACCTGGAAAGGGGGCCAGAGCATGTGATGTGTTAAAGAGAGGAGTGGAGCTTGAGAATGACAGCTTCGAACTTAAATCTGTGAAACTCCTTAGTACCTGCAAGCAAATGACACCAATAGCAGCAAGGGAAAAGCAGTGAGAATCACACCCTATGAATGGAAATGAACGATTCAAAGGACGAGATGCAACTGTAACCATACGATAGGGAAAATACATTATACATGTAGTTATTTGGAGACAAGCCAAAAGGGTTTTTGAGACCAGCAGTCAGCATGCATGGAGTCAAAATAAACCAAGGTCAGTACGAACCTCACAACCCAGTTTCACGAAGTTGAATTTTCTTCAGGAAACAAAAGACCCAAAACAAAGGAATTCATGTGAGGGTACCTACGAGCACCTAATGGCCCATTCAGTATTCATTGATAAACCAGTGATGAGCCCTCTACAAGAAATTCCATGGAATAGAAACCTAGAGGTTAAGGGTAGAAGGAGACTGGCATCTCTGCAACCAAGAGAAACGTACTGTAAGCCACACACTGCTTGTAGATTAAGTTAACTAAACAAAAGAAAAAAACAAATCGCTGACAGAAAAACAACAACAACCAATTCCTGCCACTAAGTGCCCTGTACCAGCGAATGCCGCCATAGGATAATTCCTTCCCTAGAAAGGTTTCAATACATAGAATACACATCTCATGAGGGACATTATGCCCATGGTGCAGGGGAGTCGAAGTTAAGTTCATTTTCTGAATAGTTAAGAGAAAGAGGGAACGAGTGCATGGGCGAAAAGGATGTTGGAAGCAGTACACATGCCATATGAAAAGATGTAGGAAAGGGTTAAGCTGATCTTGGTGAGTAGAAGATGGTAATTCAGCTCCCTTCAGGCTCAGACAAAAGCCTTGCAAAACCCTCCCCTCAGAGTGCAGCAGAAGCAAGAATGCGATAAGCCAAATGGTGATTAGGGTATTAGGTATGAGTTGAGGGTTATGGGAAAATATCCACCATCAGTCCTCATTTGAGCATACCACAAAGGAACTCCACCCAATCAATGATAAACCAGTATATATAAGGGTTAGGTATAATGAGGGGGGTGAGGGTGTAAGTGTGTGGGGACCTTAAAAGTAATGAAAGGATTGACCCAAGTGAATACCAAGGTTGAATTCAACCTTTAATGAAAACCAAGTGAATGAAAGCTTTTCTAATTTACCCTTTGCCATTGATATGCATGGAATTTTTTTTTTGTTATGCTTATTTTGATGTGGAGATCTGATAGGCACTAATGGTCAAGCATAGTCAATCATAAGAAAACATAGTCTACCCATATCACCCATAGTTATGCCGATATAGGCCATCCAACATAATGTAACCCTTCATGTATGTTGCATTGCAACATAACTGTTGAGGAACATACCATTCCCTTATAAACAGACCAATATGACTATGAGAATGCATAATGAATGTTCATGAACATCTCATTTCAACATAACCTTTAATGAAATGAATGTTTCCATGTTACATAATGTCGCAATTTGACAAAATCCAACATATCCTTACACAAATGTTGCACTAGGATTCTTATGATCAAATATGACTGTGTATCAAACGTCACATGTTGTCATAGTGTGATGAACAAAACTTGTCATCATATGTGTTAAATAAGACCCTAACTTTGCAATGTGATGAATAAAAATCAAATGTTGTAATGTGACAAACAAAAATTGATGTCGTAATGTGAAAAATAAATCTTGGCATCACAATGTGATGAACAAAACTTGATATTACATGTAACACTTGTGACCAAACGTTAAGACATGATGAATGCCATCAAATATTGCAATGTGTTGAACATGAATTTATATTGCAATGTGATGAATATAAATTAATGTCACTTTCAAACATAACCCTTCTCCAACATCCTGATGTGATGACAATCAACTATAATCAACCATTGACAACCATGTATTTACTAAACCATGGCCAAACAAAGACACTATGGTTTACATATGTCAACCATGTCTTTACTAAACCATGACCAAATAAAGACACTATGGTTTACATATGCCAACCATGATAAATATTTCTATATGAAATAACCATTGAGGAAAGTCAAAATCTAACCTAACACTTGAAGAACATCACATTATGGCATAACCATTAAGTCATGCAAAATAAAACTAGATCAAAGGAAAATGAATATCATAGTGCATTATGACCATTTAAGAACATCACATTGAAACATAACCCTAAAGGAAAATTGAAAGGTGAGATAACCCTTCATGAATGTCACAATGTGATGTAACAATTGAGGAACTGGAGATGGTGTGATGTAACTATTGACGAATTGAAAACAATGGGATGTAATCATTAAGCAATTTGACATAACAAAAAGAGAATGAATGCCACAATGTAACAACACCTTGAGGATTAAAGCAATTCAACATAAGACAACAAAGACAAGCATTACAATATGATGTAAACATCGATTAACATCACACTATAACGTAATTATTGGGGATCAGAACCCTACATAACCATTGACAAAAGTCACTATCAAGGGACATCATATTTCGACATAAACATTGAGATTATAGTAATTTTACATAGGTAAACCATGATTAACATCACAAGGTAACATTACCATTGTAGTTCATGGCTAAACACAATCAACAAGGTCAACCATAGTGAGTTTGACATAGTCAACCATAGTTAGCTTGACATAGTCAACAAAGGTTAAGCCATGGTCAATCATGGTCAACCATGGCATAGTCATGGTTAACCATAGTAAACCATAGACATGGTTAAGGTCAACCATGGTTAACCATAATCACCATGGTCAAGGTTAACCATAGTCAACCATGGTTAATATGATCATTTATGGTCAATGTTGTCAAGGTCAACCATGGTCAACATATTCAACATTCATGGTTGACATAGGCTATATCCTTGGTCAAAATGATTAACAATAGTCAACAATAATCGACCATGGTCAAAGTCAACCATAATCAACCATATGAATATGGTTGACATGGTTATCCATGTTTGATTTCAGACTTTTGTGATCCACGCTGATTTTGAGAATGTCTTTTGGATTAATCACATTATTGTTTGTTCTTTGACGTTTCGAGCCATCTAATGTGGTTCATCCTTAAGACATAGTTGAAAAAATTAATCTATCATTAAGTTTAAATAGCAGAGAATCATCTAGATCCTGAAATGACCTTTGGGAATGGTCAACATGCTCAACCATGTTCAACATGGTCATCCATGGACAATATGATTAAGATGGTCAACATGGTTAGTATGGTCTTCATGGTCCACATCATCAACTATGGTCAACCATGGTCTAACGTGGTAATCCATGGTTAACTAGATCATAGATATTTAATTATCAATGATATTGATTCGATCACCATGATTAACAATGGACATTTATGGTCAACATGGTCAACCATGCTAACCATGATCTATGTGGTCAACCTTGGTTAGTATGGTGAACATGGTCAACCAAAAACGTGGTGAAGGTTAATCAATGTCGTTCATGGTCAACATGACCATCCATGGTTATCATGGTTAACATGGCCAAATTCAAACCATGGGCAACTATAGTCAAACATGATTAAAGTGAGTGATAATCAATGATTGTCATGATCAACATGGTCATCTTTGATCAACCATTTTATATATATTTCATTATTAATTATATTGATATTTTAATTTAAAAATTTATTGATCTTTCTTTAACATTTTATAATCCATTAACATAGCTACATAAATAGAAGTGGTTAATGATAAATATTATTTAAATGTATAGATTTTTACAGTTAAAATCCATGTTATCGATCTATTTTTTCTTTTAGGAAAACTCATTAGTCATTTTAATCATAGTTGTTTTAATCATAATACATCGTTTAGAAAACAAACCAGAACAAGAACGGCTTAACAAGATAAGTTTTATTTTATACTTATTTACCACCTTCCAAAATTAATAAAATCAATTGATAAATAACAACCATCATAAAAAGCCATTTTCAAGGTAAATAGGGAATAACGGATATTTATGGATTTAAAACGTAAATCACCACCCTATTTTATGGTGAATGGAACCTTATAATTGTGGTGGATTAATATTAATAATTCTTGGCTTCTTGTTCTCGCTATCAAAGTCGCTTAAGATGTTGATAGAAATCATGGGGAAGAGTTCTTTGACCATTAAGAGGTCTTACAGTGTATTTCCAGTTACACAAACTCCAAATCACCAACAGGGTTTTTTTTATTTTGAAGTGAAATTCAAAAATTTTAAATAAATAATGGGAGAATTAAACACTATAATTTATAATTTATTAAATCTCGTGGATGTGGTCTAACACTTAGGTGGGGGTTATGTGGTCTAAATCTGGGTATGATTATGTATGACTAAAAGAAAACGTATAGATGGATTAATAATTAAAGGTTATCACATATTTTTATCAAGATTATGAATTAAGTTTGGGTAATCTAATTAATAAATGAAATGGTTCTCTTAGAGTTTTTTTTGGTCATTTTATTTAAAAACTAATACAAATTTTTTAAAATCATATCTTTAATTTGCAAAATTAGTGAAATTAAGTTTAAGATAGTAATTATTTTTATTAAATTTTATAAAAAAAATAATAAATATTAATTTATTTTTTTTCAAAATTTTCAACATAATGCTATTAATAATATCATAATTTATAAAAATATTATTTAACAAACAAAATATCAATACTTAAATATATTGAAACACTAAAATAAAATTATAAATTAAATTATTTATTTTTAAAATCAGCTTAGTTTCATTTTTAATTTAGGATCTACCAAGTGCGGAGAGACTAAATTTCTTGAGAAACAGTTTTTTAAAGTAAAAAGGAAATTTCTATATCTCTCACTCTTTGGTAGATCTGGCGTTAAAATAGATCTAAAATAATATATAAATTACATAATTCAAACTAACTTGTAATTCTAATTCATCTTTACAAAAGAAAATTGACAATATTAACCAAAAAAAAATTATTTAATTAATTAAAAACTATTGTAAATTAAATAGGATGGAGATAACCTGCACCAAGTTCAACACATATTACTGGCCTTTCTCCTTTCACAGTTGTTAGAGTGAGCAGGCTTGCACCATTGAAGATTGGTGTGAAATGGTGGAATTGTCGTTGAACAATGGATGGACTGCGGAGTACAATTAACAGTTCATAATTCTAAAGTGACGTGGATTTTCTTAATGACGATAATGAGCTAACTATTTTTGCAGTATTATTGAATTAGAATTAAATTTATAACAATTCTAATAAAATTAGAGTTAACTCTTTGGCAGTATAGGTGAATTATGATTAAAATAACAATCGTATTAAAATTAAAATTGTATCAATCAACAAATAAATATTAAAAAGAAATCATATAAAAAATATTTATTAAATTAAAAAATTATATAAATTTATAAATTAAGAAAAACACCATTTAAATTTTTTTGCATTATAGTTGAATTATGATTAAAGTTATTAAAAATTTAAAATTTTATCAATCAAAATTGATAATCTACAAAATTATATTATTAAATTAACTCAATATTATTAAAAAAAATCAAATTTAAATTTAAAAAGTTTAAATTTATTCACTGGCTTCACTAAAAATATATGCAAATTTAGAATAATGTTAAACACAGAACATTGATGTTAAGTTTAAACTCCAATGTATCTTGAAGAGTTGTCTTACACTATTTTGACAATTTTTTCAAACATGGTTCTTTACCGAGATTTGTGTTTTTTCAAAACATTGTCTTTTCAGTGGTCTTAATTTGAGTTTATTTGATTTTTTGAATTGTATTATTAAATTCAAAGGAAATAAAAATGGTAAATTGTTTAAATTTCATATATTACCTTTTAAATACTTCTTTACTGTATTAACTAAATTTAAAATTTTTAACATAAATTTTAATTAAAAATATTTTTGAAAAAAATCTAATTATTTTATTATTTGTTAAGTTAATTATTTTTAATTATTATTATATATATTTTATTTTTCATATATATAATATTGGTGAGGTTACATCAAGGGCGAAGAATTGAACCAATGACTTAACATATAGCGTTGCATGAAATCACCTAATAATCGAGTAATAACAATCTTTTTTCTGGTTTGGGAATTCTGCATGTTTCTAAGCTCTGAAAGAATTTGATTAAGAAATTGTTGATGGATTAATATTTTGATTTTTTTTTGGCAATGTTTCAAAGTTTAATATTATACATGTTTCTTTGCAAGATGGAATTTGATTGGCAAGTTTTGAATGGAAATAAATAAATTATTTTATTTTTTTTATATATATATATATTATATATATATATATATATAATATATATTATTGACACTCCCCAACTTTGACGTTTCTTGTCAATTTGGGCAAAACTTCTAGTCGTGTGGATACTCATTCACACATATCAAAAGTAGTCGCGTACTAGAAACTTGTGCAACATAGGTTAAACATTACTTTTATTTAAATTTGAAGTAAAATTTTCACAATTAATTCTACTTTGAAATGTTTAATTCTAACTAGATAAGCTAAACTATTGGGCTTATTCTATTCATTGGCTTAAAATATATCCTTCAATGACATTAAGTCCATTCAATAGAAATTACAACCACGTAAGATAGTACTACTATATTGAAATATCCATGTGCATTATTATGAAGTCTTCAAGCATCTATAAAATGCATTCCATGAACATTCATCACTCCAACCACACTCTATCATCATAGTCAACACTAGTCCATTGTTCTTCCTTTCACATCTTCGTTGAAAAGATCTAAAAGCACAAATATTGTGTTTCCAAGAGTTGTAATTCATTTGATTCTTACGAGGAAGATGACATGGCATAGATACAAGCTCAAGTTCTTATTCACTAATAGGAGTACAATAACCATGTACATCAACAATACTATTGAGGGAGTCTACAATGATATTGTCAATCATCTCATTGGCTTGCTCAATCTAGTCAATAGAGAGCAGCTCTTCCAACCACCTAGTTTGAACTCCTTCTATAACAAATAACACTTATCATGATTCATCATAATTGAATGTAGGCATTGAGCTAAGAGTAGTAGTATTATATCTAGGACCTACTCTAGATGTATGTATCTCAAGGGTAATAGTATTAGTAATTCCATATCCATTCTTCCCAAGTCCATCTCTAATATAGCCCATCTTGCTCAATAGTTGGGACCAAATACTTGTAGTGTGCTTTTCAAAGTTGGGAGAAACATCTTGAGGAGTGACCAAAAAAACCATGTGATGAAATGAAAACATCAAAATTAATTCTCTTATAATCAATTAGAATACAAGCAATATCATCAGTAGACCAGTCTAGTTGGTCAATATCATTAGTCTTTGTCTCAACATTTTGCATATGACCGAATTCCATCTAAATGTAATGTTTACAGTCTTTTAGGTTTTGAATAGTTTCATCATTTTTAGTGAGTTGTAGCAACAAGGAGTCGTGATCTTCCTTTAAATTTTGATATTGATTTATCAATACTACTAGTTCGGCCTGCAACTAAGCAATAATATACTGCAAGGTAAGGACTTCTTGATGAAGAAGATCAAAAGTCATATTTGGGGAATATGTAGTAACATCATCAGACTTGTCACACATAGAGGCTAAAGTTTTCCACACCTCAATCACATTATCTTTAGGTGTTATATGTACATGCAAATTGTCTTATATAGCTTTCCCAATGAGACTTGTTTCCTATTTGCAATATTCTTCCCATATAGTTAAATATTTAGCATTATTTTGTTTTTTGCCAATATCATTGGTTATGCACCAGAGGTTCTCACTCTTGAGAATATCTATCATCTTTCTCTTCCATGGAAGATAATTAGTGCCAATCAATTTAGGAACTAAAACAACCTCTGAAGTCATGAGTAAACTAAGAAACCAATAATTTAAAAATAAAGAGGAGCCTAATGCCTGCAAAAAAATTGCCAGTGTGATAATCACAGAGAAATGTGCAAAGTTATGCATAGGTATAAATCACCAAAATTGAAATTCAAATAGACAAATTGTTGTGTACAATTTTGAAACTATTGTGACAAAGTAAATGACATAATAAAGTATAAATGATCTCAAATTCACTCTAGAAATTATCGTACTATGCAGCAAGTACTTGCAAAAAGAGAACCATGTCTAACTACCAAATTCCATAGTTAGCATCCAAAAGAAAACCAACATGCTTCCAATGCACATACCAAAAAATGATGTAAAATAATATATACCATATTAAAAGGTAGGATCAATATATACCATATTAATTAATATAAACAAATATATTTAAACATCTATACACTCTTCTAGTCTTTGTGCAAACACAATTGGTTGTAACTTGTCATAAAATATGGCTTCCTAAATACATAAAAATGCCATGATGGATTCCTAAATACTACTTTCCTACAAAGTATAACCAGACCTATGGTGATGCTCATCGCATAGAAAAGATTTTGTTGAAGTCTAAAATCACATTCCTCACCCCATGGTTTTCGATTTGCAAGTTGAATATCATCCCAACATATAACCATGTTTATATATATATATCAAATTTGATGCAAACAAAATTAGAGTTTTAATTTTGTCACTATTATGACAACATGATGCCATGGATTTTCAGTGGTAAAAAGTGGGAATAACCATACAATGTTTTAGTAGCAAATAGAACACAGGGTTAAGGGGTAAAATGTAGCCATAAACATGAAAGCACCTCCTAACAACTGCAACCTATGAAAAAATGACTAACAGAGGTAAAATTGCCCCCTAAATAAGAGTTAGCAGCAAATTTTCCACAATAAAGCAAACTTAGTTGTATGAATTCTGTATATGCCAGTTTTGTGCACCAATAGAGGAGACAAGGGGCCACATTTACCAAAAGATATTAGCTTAAAAAGAAATAGGTCCTTAAAAAAAACTAGCTCAATAAAAATTTGGTTTGAGTAAATACATACTCTAAAATTGTGACTAAATTTTTTTAGGTTTAAACCAAATTAATTAACCAAAGTAAGATTAAGAAAATGAATCTAAAAACAGGAAAATCAAGGTCATATTTAATTAACTAATAGTCAACTCTCATTGATTTCATTTTTCTGGATCAAACAGTGAACTCTAAATTTTGAAACAAATTCAATCTTGTAGTAAAAATGCGCAAGTCTAAAGAGAAGACTTAGTGGCTACTAGATCTTATATCAAATCTAGAAAATGATAAGTGTTGAAATAGAATAAATTGTTGTTACAAATATTTTACCAAAGAAAGTAGAAAATATTAACCCACTTTCATACCATGTTAAAATATTGAATATATGTAGAAACATATAACAATATAAATGAAACGAAACTTTACTAATCTAAACCCATATCCATCATAACCACATTTAATCAACAGAAAAAACGAGACAAAGGAAAATGGCACACTAGGTTTACATGATCAAACCCAATTTGGGAAACATCCACAAGAAGATAATAGTGCCTTAATTATCTTCATAAATCTCCAATATTACAAAGAGTACCTCCACAAATATTTCACTACTTTACAGTGATATGACTTTGATATTTTTTTTCTTTTCATAGGATTCCCTAACCTCTATTATATATCACGAGATATTAAGGAATTACATCCCAATAATACATGTGAGATAATGTAATTTCACCTATTTATATAACAAGTTATTACAAGGGTGTTTTACTCCATGATGAACGGGAGATATACCTCTTTCACATAAAATTAGATTTGATTCCAACATAACCTCAACATTATTACCTTCCAAAGGGACACATTTCAACAAAATTGTAACAATGTTTTATAATATTTATCTCAAACACAACATTGACTTCTTTACAAGATTAATAAAACTTTTAAGAATGACCATATAATAGTATAAGGTTTGATAACCATCAAAATGCAACATAATCTTTGATAAATATACAATTTGACATTAGTAAAAAAGATTAACTTTTCCATGCAACATAACCAATAGAATGTCTCAAATGAACCAAACCCTTTTGGAGTGTCAGAGTATGACAAAATTGTAGAAATTCCTTATAGATTCAAACTTCTTATGTAATTTGCTAAAACAAAATACTTGAATCTACTCTACTTATCAGCAGAAACAATTAATTGATCAAGAAACCACAACATAAAAATGAGACAAGATTCAATCACATATTCTCAGATATTTATCTAAGGGGAAAGTGTGCTTCTCAAAACCCATTCCTATCTGTATATTGCATTAGATTGGAAAATAGAGAAGAAATAAAATTCTTATTCAACCTAAAGAATCTATGCACAAGTATAATCTATCTCACTACCTCACAAACTGACTCTGGCCAATACTTAGCCAATTTTTCTGCCTACCAACCTCTTATTTCCCTTCGTTGTTTCTCAAGGAATTAGCCGCCGATGAATTAGGGGAATCCCCATCCTAATTGCATAATCCCTATAGGTCCTTTTCTGACTGAATGCACCACCTCTACAACTCGGAAAATTATACAACTGATAGTACACTGCCCTTGAACTCCAATCTCAATTGGGTAACTCGAATTTCATGCATGCATGAGTTAATTATGGTTAATTTATCAGTTAATTGGTTGAACAAATAAAGTTGCACCCAACTGCTAGACCTCCTACTAATTCCTCCAATAATTAGAACTAGTTTAACTGACATTAACTTAGTTTAACCGAATTAAACTATTACAACTCAAATTAAACTCAACCTAGGCTCCTAAAATTTAGGAACCACACTACATAACTCAAGCTAGGCCCTCTACTCGAATTAATTGAGCCAACTAGGTGCAACTAACTTGGTTAACTCATTCTTCTTGTCTTGTGATTTGGAATTACAATTTTATCCTAATTTAATTCAAGGGAAAATTAAATGAGGATTTTCTTGTTGCCATTTTCAACAAAAACCTGAAACATAGCTATTTGACATAAATTAACCAACATAATGTGACAATGTAATATAACCGTAGTCAACCTTGATCCACAACAGTGAGATGGACACTAATGGTCAAGCATGGTCAATCATAGGAAACCATAGTTTACCCACATCACCTATGTTTATGTCGATATAGGTTGTACAACATAACCGAATCCTTCATGTATGTGAAATAAAACAAAAATATCAAGGAACATACCATTTTCTTATGTCCCAACCAAGATGAACATGAGAATGCATCGTGAATGTTTAGGAACATCTCACTTCAATATAAGCCTAAAGGAATTTTTCTATGTGCCAAAAATATAAATGAATGTTTCCATGCAACATAATGTTGCAATGTGACAAAATCAAACATATCCTTAACATTGATTTTGCACTGTGATGCTTGTTAGAAAAAGTCACCCAATGTTGCAATGTGACAAACAAAACATGTTTTCACGTGATACGAATCTTGGAGGGAGGCCCCCAAGATCTAAAATATTGAAATGAATCTTGTGGGGTCGGGGTCCCCAAGATCTGAAAAATCGAAATGCCAGAAGAAAATAGAACACACATTAAACAAAACCACCAAGAAAATTTTATTAAAATATAGAATAATTGTAAAAGCTACATTGTGGTGGGCAATATGTCCTTTTACAAAATGTGACTTGTTACTTATAGACTTTTTCTAGTTATAATACCACAGGTAAATTCCATGGGTGAGTAGATACCATGGGTGATTGAATACTATGGGTGGATCTCACTTACAATACCATGAGTCAATGAATACCATGCGTGGATGCAAATTTCCATTCGGACTATTCTTCCCTCCTTAAGAAGAAATGGTCCCCGTTACATGAAGTGCCCTCCTAAGAAGATTTTGTTTAATATGCAGAGCAACTGAAGGGAATTGTTTTTTGTGGTTGAACCAAAATCATGATGAACAAAGATCCAATAATAGAGATACCTGGTAATGCTTGTGACTAACTGTGATATTGAGAGTATGCGGCCTAGCAAATGGACTTCGATGAAGTGTGGGTTTGTGGATGACCCATAACCATGACAAACGAAGATCCGAGGATAGAGATACCCTGTAATGCTTGTGACCAATTGTGATACTAACAATGTGCAGCCTAGCAAATGGACTTCAATGACAAGGATTTTTTGCGGTTGACTCATAATTGTGATGTTGATTGTTGATGGAATAGCAAATGCCTACATAGTCTTGGGTGGGAGGGCAAGTCTCCAAAGAACCCAAGCTAGATGTTGTTATGCTGAAAATAATGAATTTGAAATGGGTTCCTACTAAAGCGAGGTGGGACGGTATGTCTCCAAAGGGAACCTGCTCCGAACGCTGCTCCAAATATAAAAACTAATTTAAAATGGGAATAACTCCATTAATATAACTCAGAATATTTATTATAACCTATTTTTGGAAATAGAAGAGCCATTTTTCATCTACCCATGTGATTGAAATCCCTATTTGGACAGTCTAGAAACTCAGCGCGCGCTAGGACTATACCATCATCACAAAAGTTCAGAAAAAATAGTTGATTTTAAATCAGCAATATCTTCCTCATCCGAACTTCGATTTGACCAATTTTTTTTTTTGAAATTGGGTGATTTTTTAAGAGGAGCTCATATATGCAATAATTTTTATGAAATTCTATAGAAAAACTGCAAAATGTTATAGCAGATCCATCATCCATGAATTGTCATCACAAAAATTTCTACAACACAATTGATTTTAAATAAGCAATATCTCCCTCATCCGAACTCTGATTCGGTCCTTTTTTTAGTTTGAATTTGGGTATTTTTTCGCAAGGAATATATATATATATATATATATATTGTAAATTTTTGCACCAAAAGTTTTAGATCTGATTTGCAAACTCACCACCCAAAAAAATCCTGCAAAAAAATGAAAAAAAAATTGTCTCACTTTTCCTAAGAAAGTGTTATGTGGAAGTTGTAGTACATGCATGAAGTTTTTTGAAGATTGTTGTAAAAATTTTAAACTTAAATATGCATCGAACCCTCATTCCTATCAAGTCGTAACCTGAATCTGATACCAATGATCCAGATCTTAGGGGGAGACCCCCAATATCTAAAAAAATGAAATGGGTCTTTGGGGGGGGGGGGGGAAGATTTGAAAAATTGAAATTTCAGAAGCAAATAGGAGAACACACATTAAACAAAACCACCAAGAAACTTTTTATTAAAATAGAGAATAATTTTAAAAGCTACATTGTGGTGAACAATATGTCCTTTTACAAAATGCAACTTGTTACTTATAGTCTTTTTATAGTTATAATACCACAAGTAAATTCCATGGGTGATTGAATACCATGGATGGATCTCAATTACAATACCATGGGTGAATGTACCATGTGTGGATGCCTATTATAATACTATGGGTAAATTCCATGGGTGGATAAATACCTTGAGT
Source organism: Pinus taeda (assembly GCA_000404065.3). Lineage (NCBI taxonomy): Eukaryota > Viridiplantae > Streptophyta > Pinopsida > Pinales > Pinaceae > Pinus > Pinus taeda. The sequence continues at coordinate 23,735 of APFE031162986.1, read as the reverse complement.
GGATGAATACCATGGGTGGATGCCACTTACAATACCATGGGTATATTCCATGAGTGGATAAATACCATGGTTAATCATTTTGACCATGGTCGATATCGAAAACATCCATGGTCAAAATGATTAACCATAGTCAACCATAATTGGCCATGGTCAACATGGCTAACCATATACATGGTCAAAGTCAACCATAATCAACCATGGTGAACATGGTCAACCATGATTAACATGGTTATCCATGGTCAACATGCTGAACCATGGCCAACATGGCCATCCATAGATAACATATTTAAGATGATTGACATGGTTAATATAGTTTGTTTGAGATGAGGCTTGAAAATTCAATAGAATGCCTTACACAATCTATAAATAGGGACAAGATGGATCTAACATCATATTCTCATCCACATGCACATCCATAGCTTCATATCATTATGGTGGATTAACATTAGTCACTCTCGGGTTATTTTTCTCACTGTCAAAGTTATGAAAGATGTTGAGAGAAATAATGGCAAACAATTATTTTATAATCATGATGTGAGGGGGGTCTTGCATTTCTTTGTCAGCTAGAAAAACTTCAAATTTTGAGAGGGTTATGATTTTGAATTCTTTGCCTTCATCGTCATCTTGTTGTTAGGTCCCTATACTACTAGTGTAACCCCTTATTATTATTAGTGCAACCCCCTTATTATATTGTTGTGCTCATGTAGTACCCATATTGTTATTATTGTGCCCCATAGAAGCCCACTATTGTTATTGTTGTGCCCTTACATTATTATTGTTATCTCGGCTCTAATTATATTCTGACCCCTTAGACTCCTATATATAGAAAGGAGGTCTTGTCATTTGTATTATCCAAGAATTGCTCATTTGTGTAATGTAAAGGAGGTTGCCCCCTCGAAGAGGATAGTTTCTAAGTCGTTGATCTATATTTTCTATCTTTTTGTGAGTTGGTTTCATAACATTTGGTATTAGAGCTTTGGATTCTAAGGTTTCACTACTACAAACAGGTCATCGTGGAATTTTCACTATAACTTTTTTTCTGTGTCGTTTCAAAAGCTAAAAAACAAACCCATTTGAGAAGAAAACTTATTTAACCTTGGGTATAAATTTCAGATATTTTCTCGCTATATGTTCAGAGATATGATCTAAGGAACTTAGTGTTTTTGCAAGCTCCAAAATTTCATCTAAAACAGGTCATCATGGAATTTTCACGATAAAGTTTTTTCTACAAAGTTTCAGAAGCTAAAAAAAAAAAAAAAAACCTTTTGAGAAGAAATCGGTTTGAACTACGGGTTAGAATTTAAGATCTTGTCTTCATATATTGTCAGATATATGATCTAAGGAAGTTAGGGTTTTTGCATACTCCTGAATTACATCCCAAATAGGCGACCTGGGGAAAATCATCCTAACTGTCTCTCTGAGCATCAGATTGAAATTTTGTAAGAAGTTACAGAAAGAGGACGATCTGTAGTTTTCTGTGTATAGTTTTCAGATCCGAAGGTCAAAACAGTGACATGTGGCACTTCATACAACTTCGCTCTTCTGAAAAGTTATATAATCAGGTCATCTTGGGAGATTGTGCATAACTCTTTCGTGGAAAATCCAATTTCAATCAGATTGGTGGCAATGGAAAGAGGACACAGAGGGCTACTACAGGTCATGATTTTAGAACTGGAAGATCCAAAATTACAGAGTTACATTTGTTTCAAGATCGAGCTCCTAAAATCAAGAAAAGGTGATATGAGGAAATTTAATAGCAAGGATCCAGTAAATTGGATACTACAGGTGGAGAAATATTTTGATCTACATGAGGTGTAACTATTACAAAAGGTACGTATTGCATCTTCATATTTAGAATTGGATCAATTTTTATGGTATAAAGGACTTTGTTCCCGTAAAGCACTTGTCACTTGGTAAATTTTCACAGAAGAAATGATAGCACATTATGAGGATACAAAGAGTAACACCTTATTTAGCCAATTGATAAATTTCAAACAAAAGGGTTCAATGGTAGAGCACATTGAGGACTTCCAAAAATTGAATATAAGGGTAAATGATATTCCATAGAAGCAAAGGATTGATGTCTTTATAGGGACTTTAAAGGATAACATTCAACGTGAGGTTCGACTTTGGGAACCTAATTGATTGGAGAAGGCATTCAAGTTGGCAAGAAAAATTGAAAGCAGAATTATGGAAACAAGGAATCCTATCACTAACAACTATAAATATGGAAGTGTTTTTTCTCCTAGCCTTCCACAACCTACAAGGTTTACACGACAATAATTGAAAGAAAAAAGAGAAAAAGGGCTTTGTTATAGTTGTGATAACAAATACACTAAAGGTCATAAGTATGTTGAGAAGAAATTATTTTACATAGATTGTGAAGAGGAGGAAGAAAATGATCAAGAAACATCAAAAGAAGACGATATACACCAGGAACCAACCCCAGAGAAAGAAGAAATGAATCTGACCATATCTTTTAAAGCATTGGCAAGAATTACCACCCCTCAAACTCTCAAGATAGAAGGACATATCAAGAAGAAAATGGTTCAATAAGTGAAAGATCACATAGAGCATCAAGAAATGAATCTGACAATATCTTGTAACGCATTGGATGGAATTACCACTCCTCAAAATATCAAGATAGAAGGACATATCAAGAAGAAAAAGGTAATAGTGTTGATTGATTTGGGCAATACCCATAATTTTATTTATTGTAAGATAGCCAAGGAATTGAATTGCTTCCTATATCCAACACCAGAGTGTCAAGTGATGGTTAGAAGTGGAGGAACCATAAATTGCTCTGGAAAGTGCCATAATATCAAGCTATCCATGGGAGAATATGCATTGAATAGCCCAATTATTTCCATTCCAATGGGTGGGGTTGATGTTGTACTAGGAGTCAATTGGCTACAATCCTTGGGTACAATAGCTTTTAATTTTCAAGAACTTTTCATGAAATTTTCCTCGAAAGGAAAGGAAGTTGAATTATGGGGTATCACTGTAGAAATTTCTTATTTCCCACCCCGGTTTTCAGTTTCACCTTATTTCTCCAAAATAATTAAATGCCCTTTTCCATATCCATACATTCAACAACTAAAAAATAAATTTTGCTGAAAACACAAATTCTGGAAATTTTACAGAATGCTAGAAAATGCAGAAATAAAAAAAAAAAAAAAAAAAAAAAATCAGCAGGTACAAACAGCCATTCAACACATTTAAACACAGTGATTTTGGTCAAGGTGACCTTGGAAAAACCCCCTACAACTCTTGGGGAAAACCAGTTCGAAAGCTCCTTTTTATTTTTGGAAAATGCTTTTTACAGTGAGAAATATTCAAAAAAAATAAGCAAGAAGACTTTTACAACTTATCTCATTTTCCATGCCTCACAACCAACTGGAAAAAACTTGAAAACAACAAAACAAAACAACAATAAATTCTGTACGACCTCTTCGATTTTTGTGCCCAATTTCAGCCTTAAATGTTGTTGTATGGCCTGCCTAGAAAAGCGTGCAAGCTACCATAAATACGTTGTACAGATTTCCTCGATTTCTGTGCAGAAAAAACTAACAGTACAACTGTACGAATTTGCCTCGATTTGTGTGCCAAGGTATAGCCACTTGCTGTACGGATTTCTGCTCCTCGATTTCTGTGCACTTGCTATATGGATTTCTAGAAAATCGTGCCTAAATTCTGTCTTTCACTGTGTGCTAACTCCACTATATGGATTTGCTAAAATGCTGCCTTGGAATGTGTGCCAAGCTGCTATCTCCTTCTCCTCCCTGTCCAGAAATATCCCTTGCTCTCTTGCTCTCCTTCTCTCAATCTGCTCATGAAAGAATGAATGACCTTTTCCTCATTTTCCTCCTTTAATCTAACCCTAAGTGACTTTTGGGGAACCCCTAAATCCAATGGCTGAAATAGATTGAGATCTAAGGTTGAGATTAAATGCTCATTTAAATCTCACTTTCTATTTTTTAATTCACCCCACTTTAATAAAGACCCACTTAGTCATTTATTTCCAAATTCACTTTTTCCTTTCTAATTTTTCATTGACTTTATAAAAGTCACTTTAAAATTAGACTTAGTAACTTTATCACTTAAAGTCACTTTGAAATTAGATTTTAACTTTATAAAAATTATAAAGTCACTTTAGGAGAACAATTAAATTTTTTTGAACACTTTTCCCTTGGCCAAAGATCAAAGCCTTAGGGAACCACCTCTCCTCTGGTACCAAATTTCAACACTCCCTCTTACCGAGGAAGGTGTTCCTCACCACACCCATCTTGTCTCTGAAGTAGACATGCTTGCCCCATGGTAAGACTTTGGTAAGAATTTCTGCAACCTGCTCATCAGTGGGAATATACTCAAGCTTCACAGCTCCCTTCTGAACATAGTCTCTAATGAAATGATATTTGATCCCGATATTCTTTGACCTATCATGAAATACTGGATTCTCCGTGAGTTTAATGCAACTATGATTATCACAGTAAATCACAGAAGGTCTCAACGGCTAACCAAATAAGCCAAACAACATCTTGCGAAGCCAGATGGCCTCACAACTAGCTAGATTGGCTGCCATATACTCTGTTTCCGCTGAACTCAATGCTACTCACTACTGCTTCTAGCTTAACCATGACACTACTACCGAACCCAACCCAAAACAACACCCTGAAGTGCTCTTCCCATCAGAATCACAACTTGCCCAATCAGAATCAGTATAACCTGCCAATCTCACTCCATCCCCCTTCCTGTAGTCCAGACCATAATCCACTGTCCCCTACAAGTACCGCAAAATGTGTTTTGCAGCCACCCAGTGAACCTTCCTAGGCTCACACA
>APFE031162981.1:0-14771 GCA_000404065.3 Pinus taeda | reverse complement strand
AACAAGGGGATGTCTCCTTACTCTCCATGCAAGTCATCATGTGGGGCCCCAAAATGTGTTTGGGGCACAAAAGCTGGTCCCATGGTTCTCCTGATGATAAAATAGCCTGTGATGCCCCAATACCGAGGGCTTCGACGATGGTGCTTGCCCTCCCATGTCTCAAGGGATGAGACAAACGTCCTCCGGGCCTTGGATCAACTGCAATATAATGTTAAGTTGGTTAGGGCACATTGGTCCAAGCACATCTTCTTGTGAATAATGTAGGGCAATGAGCAAACTGCTAAAGGTGTTGAGTGTTCCCATGGCATGGAATGATGCTCTACACATGATGAGAGTCTAATGGCTCTCAATGCTTCACCTAGGGGTGTTAATATGATCCTCTGGTAGACCTGGGCCCCGCTTAAGTTTCCTAACCCATGATGAAACCACCTACCAATCACATATAACACCAATGTGCATCCTCACAATTAGGTACAATAATTCATTAGTACATCTAAGTGAACCAAGATTATTTCTCAAGGGCACATAGAGACTTCATAGTGGGCTTCCTAATTTGTTACCTCCCTAGGTAGGAGTGGGTAATAAACAACCCTATTTGGTGTTCCCAATCCCTAAGGGGAAATACAGGTCCCTGGTACATCATTTAATTGATAGGTGTCATGTGAATGATAAATGGATGTGGACACGGGGGTCTCAAGGCCAAATGCCATGGGTTCAAGGATGGTAATGATGATTATTTGGGTGTATAGTTGTAGGAGGGAGAAATTGTTGATACATGAGTTAACTCGTACTTTGATTTACAACCCTTCTTTACTATCCTTTTTCATTTTCTTGACTTTTCTTTGTATTTCTGGTCTGGGCTCCAGGAAATGAGAGCATGTTGTGTATGATATAAGTAGTTATCAACCGCTTAAGGTAGGGCAGTTCATCGCCCACCAGGGGTTGGGACGTGCATGGGTTCCTCAATGATTTGGGGGCACTCATAGGGCCCTAGGAACTAGGGTAATGGCCATAATAAGGGGTAGAGCTCATGCTTGACTTTTTCCCATGTGCTACGTTAAATGTCCCAACCATCTTTTCCATTTTATAATATTATTTTTCTTTTGTTTCTTGCTTGTGGCTAGGACATGCTTTTAACATTCTTTTAGCTGCATCAACCTCCTGGGAAACATTTCCAAGCGCAACCTAGACATGTGGACAAGGGGAGTGGGTGTGCGAGTGCCTTGTGGACCCAAAGAAGGAATATGATGAAATAGGGGTTGTAATCTGCGGAGGGGAGGGAAAAATGTGGATGGGGAAAACGCGACTGTGCTACCAAAATCAAGGTTTCCCAAACAGTGCCCTTCCTAAAGCCATAGGCCAATAAAGGAGATCCCACAGGACTAGGATTGAGGATTAACCTGCCCCATTTGAGGTGAGGGAACAAAACTATGGTCAAAGCCCTTCCTTTTTTCCAAGTCACTCAATAATCCATTCCCAGGATGCCCAAGGAAAAACAAGCATAAGCACCTAATTGCACAATGAAGAACATAACTTTTGGGTTGGATATCCCACCTTCAAACATATGTTCTCTAAAGATGGGTGAGGGGACATATGACTGATGCAGGGAGCGAAGATCAAATGGCACAATGTATCAGCTACACTGGTGTTTGTTAGGGGCTATTGGCTATTTTCTCAAGATAGATCTAGGAGAAATTTTTCTCCTATGGGGTCACCCACTTCTGGTGGGTAACATGCATTTTTGGCATTGAGATTACCACACTCGCATATTTTTCGTATCTAAACAAGCTCCTACATCATCAACTACCATCTAGTACAAGTATGGATATTCTAATTCTTCTCGCTTTCTGTTCTATTTTCATTTACATTTTTGATATTTCACATTTTAGTTATGAATTTGTATGGCAATGCCTTATATATACATGTGAGACCCTAGGGCTAATGGAAGGTACAAGATAGACCTTAGGGATAATGGAAGAGTGTGTAATATATCGTTTCAGAGATATTTCCCCAAACCCTAGTAAACTCCAACCAAATACATACAAACGATATAATAATCGGGAAGCTCAAAATGATGGAAATAACAATGGTGCCACATCTAATAATATAAACATGAAATATAAGCAGATACACAAGAAATGCAGAGAGAAATGCTAAGCTATTTTATTATATTGAGTAATAGAATGAGTACACGAGGTGATCAGAAAGATGGCACCTCGAATTGCACAAGGAAAGTGAAGAAATACACTCAGAATAACAAAGGAATGGCCTCTCTCTGAACTGCGTCCAAGATGCTGGAAAATTGTCGTGCTGTTACTACTGGAAATCAAATGAGGATTTGGGCCTGTTCCCCTCCTCAGAAAATGCTGAAACTTTGGAATCAAACTCTACTCAAGAAACCTAGAAAAACCCAGAAAGATTTTCTGAAATGGCCGACCCCTGAAAATCGCCCCCTTGAGGACCCACACAGTCCCTCAAGGCTCTGCGCTGCCACTGAAAAAAAACCCCTAGAGAACTCTGCCTGAAACTCAGCGAAAATCCTCCAAAATGCAAGGGCTGATCCCCTGGTCAATCTCCCAGCACAAATCCCCCTGCAAAACCTCAACCCAGAACTCCTGCCAAAAAGAACTGCGTCATCCCTCTCAAGACTGCGCAGTCATCCAAGATGCTCAATCCTCCTGCCAAATGCTGATCAAACTACTGCAAAAATACCGATGGAAATACCTTGCCCGAACAGGCACTCGAAGTCCCCCGGAGGCTAAGGGTGAGATCTCCGAACAAAGACACTCAATGCACTAAATAGTGCTGCAGACTAGCTAAACAGCCAGTGTGCTAGAAGTTGAAGTGACTAGCTCAAATGCACATAATCAAATGACAAAATGAGGGGGATCTTCTCTCCTTTATAGCATTGGCCTCTCCCTATCCCAAGGCTCACCTCCTCCAATGTAATCTCCTCTTGCCAGGTGTTTCTTTTCCATCTGCGCAGTCCCTCCAAGTGTTTGTGTGGGCCCCATCTCTGCGTGGTCCTTTGGCCCCCTTGGCTCCCCTTTAAGTCACAACGTTGTGCTACTAGGAAGTGACTTTTATTCTAAAGTGAGTTATGTCCCCTTTTCCTCACCTTTTTATTTACAAATAACTGTAGAAGGCAAAATTGAGCAAAATCGAATATTCTAATTAGCCATGGCTAATTAGGAATATTACAGAGTGATACCTGGTGTAACCTTAGTATCTTCTTCACACATTGTAGGTCAATTGTTCTCTGACATAGGGGGAAATACATAAAAGAAACTAAGTCTAATGAATGATAATAATTTCAAAGTGTTGTAGACTTATGATTAATATGATTTGTGATATTTCATGATCTATATTGTAAATTTATGCAAATAGAAAATAAAAGGATGGGATTTTTTGTTTTTGAGAGTGGTTGAAAGGAAACAATAATGTTTAATCTAGAATTATGACTATGGGCTCTAAAATCCAGATTTGGAGGGTTTCTTGTTTAAGAATGATTGGGACCAACAAAATTGCAAATTGCGTATTGTCTCCAACCCTTTCCCGTTATCAATTGATGCAAAAATTTTGTTTGAAAGGGCTTGTTACTGCAAAATTTTGTAGGCCTAGTGCAAATCCTCACTAGGAAGATCCAAACCTCGTGGCAACAGGAGAATGGCCACCACTGTCACCTCAACAACCTTTCCCCAACTATATAGTGGTATATTGCACCACATGAAAGAATTCTCTGTATGTGGATCACCTAGAGTATATTCAACAAGGAAGGTTTAAATGATGTGGCATGTTTTGATAGAAATGAGTCTAGAATCAAAATGTAATCGGTCAAATCTTATATAAACATAAAAGTGAAGAAATTCACTGGTTTACTTTTTATTTTTATGGTTACATTTTTCTATATAATATTTTATGTATGTATTTTTCTATTCTAAGGGCTTTTTGGATAATAAAAATTAAGGACAATTGCAGAATTTTATAAAACGAGATGGTTGTTTGGTGGAATAAGGAGTGTGCCTTATTTCCACGAGGGCTGTGGGGTCAAATTGATGCCCATGTTGAGTTGGTTGATCAATGCTTGTGGATTCTTGCTGGAGGTGGAATCCCAAAAGTTAAATGAGCTTATGCTTAATCAAGAACAAGTTTTGAAACCAAGCCCTACTAGAAACGATTATACTTGGGGAAAATCCTTCAACAAATAGCTCTATTATGATGCAAAATAAACTGAAGCCCTTGGTGAGGAGCACTCTAGTGCATGGCCCAACAAGAAGAAATGAACTCTACCTTACACCAATAAGAGAGATGTGCGAGTAAAACCCTAGACATCCCTAAGGAAGTGATAAAGATTCCTTTCTAATGGATTGATCTAGTTAGTTTTTATAGTACCCTTTAGTTATCCACAAATCGCCTTAAGAAATATGTGAAATCAACCAAGAAAGATAATTCATGATGAACACCAAAGGTTTCATGAAAATATTTCATATTATGGAAAAACGATCTCAACAATTCACAATGATCAACAAAGGAGGGAGATTTCTCTTTGTTTAGATTAGGATCTCAACATCTTTCCTCCTTTTTCTTGAAAAAAAAGCAACTTTTCATCCACAACATGCTTCACGATTAAGTCAAACTACAAGTTATTTCATTACATTACTTAAATCTTAAAACAGGTGAGACATCCCACCAATTAGAGGTTTGATTTGACAAAAGGAGGTCCTAACTAGTCTAAGGGTACAACGTTCCATCAAGAAATAACATGACATTCCTTGAAAAATGACCCTGAGTGCTTAGGAAGTCAAAAATTCCATTTTGTTTGCACAATGTTGCTTGAATGAAGATGTTGGCCTTTCCAACAGCTAGTTTAATGTGGAAGACGTCACTTTCCTTGGTGCAAAGATGATTCAAACCATGCTTTTAGGCTCCTTGTTTGTTTTTGACTTGAAATGTACCTTGCATTGCTTGGAGACCTATATGGCCTTATGTTTTTCCTCAACATTCCTCCAAATTGACCTTTACATGATCCAATGGGTAGAAAGGGTGGACGACACTCCTTGTCTAGGTCCATTTGCCCTCTTTTTGTGTGGGTTAAGGCTTGAACTTTCTTGAACATGAGTTGTCCTTGGTCCATGATGTGTCCTTGACTTGCTTTGACATATTGTGTCTCAACACATTTTCCATGATACCTCTTTTAACCTCGTGGTTTCACCAAAAGTAGAAGTTGACTCGTTTTGAAGATACCTCATCGATGCAAATGGGACATTAAAGGGGGCGTTAGTAGTGCTTTGACTTGGAGTTGATTACGCTTGACTTGGAGGTCACAAGAGATCTTTTCATTGCCTTGGAGGATGTGGGTCATTGCACTAGGGAGCATTAATGTATCACAAACTGTGAGACTTCAATGAAGAATGATGGTCATGGCCAAATAGGTATGCATACATATGGATATGGTTGATTTGGGGAACAAAGAGTGCATTAAGGTAATGGGAAACTCAGGGGAAAAGTACAATAAGCGATCACCTTTATAGGGCTACTCAAGAAGTGCACCAATAAATCATCATTCATAGTAGATTCACCTCCTGAAGCTCACATATCACCGTAGGAGATAAGAATGTTGCGTGATGCTTTCTTTCCCATAGTATTTTTCTCTTTTCCTTACCCATCGAATGTTGAATGAAATCCTTTCCTTCTAGTACTAACCTTTCTCTAGTGGCTTGTGGATTATGCTAGCCTCATAATGTGTCGATAATTAATATTCTCTACCAAGTTGAGTGATGCTTTGTTTTTGGGAGGGTCAATTGTGAGAGAAACCTAGGCCTTATATGTTGAGGGTTTCTAAAAAAAATAATAGCACCCCCATTCATACTTTTACTAATGAACCCTTTCTCTTATATACTCTCTCTCTCTCTATTTGTTTTGCTTGCCCCTTTCCTAGGATACATCACCACTAACGAGTCTCTCTAGGTCGTCTTCTCAGGTAGGGCCTGACCTGAGATGGCTTTTCCTTAGATGGGACCAATCGCCATTCCTCTCATTTTCCTATTAGGGACTTTGGTCTTGGTTGTCGTATCCTATAGACTGCAGCTATGGGATCACATCTCCAACCATTGCTCCAATGCTTGCTTGCACTCATCTGTTGCATTCCCCAGTTCAAAACTAGGATTGTCAACTTTTTCTTCTTTCCTTCACTATTTGTGCTATAGAGTTGTAATTCTCACCTCTTTCATTTGCTATCTCAACTAGTGTTTCCATCTCTTACTTCTTGGCTTCAGTAGTTCATCTCTGTTTTTGTCCCCTTTTGCTTATTTGGTTTAGTTTTTTGATCTTGGATTTAGTAACTTTGATCTCTCTTTCCTCCACTAGTTCATCCCTATATTTTCCACCTCTCCTTCCTTCTCCTTTTCTCACCTTCACTCGCTTCTCACCCTCATTGAGATTTGCTATTGTTATCGCCTCCTTGTGTGTGGAAAGACATTTAATTTTATGTTATAGGGTGTGTTACGACAATCTAGCAGGCCTTAAGGAGGGAAAGCGTACGGGCCAAAGAGCTAAACTAAGTGATAACAATGTGATAATGTCGCATTGTCAACACAACCAGTGTCCTGTGCTCTTTGTGGAATTTCGCCAATGGGAAGAGTCCTGGTAGATAAGTTATAATCTTTTATTGATGTTCTAGGGTTTTAGGTACTAGGTGATGAGGTAGGACTTCTTAAGGGAAGCTCTATGTGATAATATGGAACGTTAAAAGGGTTTTCGCTCCCTATTAGAGACTTAGAGGAAATTTGTACGCGATCTATGGTTTTGTGAATTATTGTGGTAAAAGGTATTCCTGAGATCAAGGCAAGGAGAAGAAAGGGCTTATGATTTATTCTAATTAATACTAAGCTCATACAACCCTCGAAGAAGTCCCCGAGTCAGGGAAATTCAAACTAGGGTTTCCATTCTAGGGCACACCTTTAGTGTGCTTTTTACTTTTTCATCATAATGATTTTTATTCTGTGTGCATAACTTAAGGGTTAGAGCTTGCTCTTATGATTTAGTATTTGAGATAATTTATTGCTCATTAGGGTTGAGACATAAAAGGTTTCCTTTTAATGAAATGGAGAATCAAGTGCTCAGGAACCGGGTGATGACCAATGAGGAGGGTAGAGCTCATGTTAAGATTTTTCCCATGCGCTAACTTCTATCCTAACCTTCTTTTACATTTTGATGTTCTTCTTTTTCTTTCATTGTGACCATAATATGCTTTCCATTTTTTTAGTTGCATTAACCTCGAGGACAACGTTTCTCCTACTCAAGGAGTGTGGACAAAAAAGTGCCAAAACCCAATGAACCAATGACAAGTTAGACCCGAAGAATGGCGGTGGTATAAGGGGCTTGTAATGTGGTATGGGAAGTGGGAAGTATGATGTAGGGAAAGATGAACATCCTATTTCAATCCGTATTTCCCAAGTGCCCCTCCTACAACCCTAAGGCCTTAAGGGAGGTCCCACTAGATTAGGGCTAAAGATTAACTCCCCTAGTAAGGTGAGAGAACAAATTTACAGTCAAGATCAATCAATCTTCTAAATCACCCCTTTATCGATACTAAATGCGCAAAATATACAAGTATAAGCACTCGATTGCAAAATGATCAAAGTACATTTTGAATAGAAGCTCACTTTCATCCAAGAGGAAATGTTGGATGGGGAGAGGTATGTGGTTGATGCAGATGGCGAAGGCATATAATCATCAAGAAATGGATATAAAAGGTTGATGGCTAGCTGGTTGTCCGAGTGGCTATCAAATGCAAGCGAAAAGGTTTCGGCTATGGGGTTACACGTTTTGGTGGGTAACAGGCACATCATAAAAAATTTAAACGCCCAACATTTCAAGCTCAACATTTCAGCATATGGAGGATCATCAATAGGTGCAATATCACGTGGAAGTTGCTCAAGGCCCAACGATCAACTCTTTTGGGGCAACAAGGTTAGATTGTTTTGGTTTTCCTCTCTTTCATATCTAGCACTTAGGTTAGTTATCTCATCTAAGGAGATTTATGAGATAACCCCATGTTAGTTTGGTTTTGTTTTTTAATTGGTTGTTATCTACATGTTGTGAATTGTAATTAATCTATGTCACTAGGCATTTAATGAAGGGTAAAATCGTAGTGGACCTATTAGCATTCCCCTTCCTCATTCGATTCCTCTTAGTTTTTCTTAATTTTCTTAATTGGGTTGTAACAACTCTCTCCTTCCTTGTGGTAGCATATTTCCTCACTTTAACAATCATGCCACATTTTGCCAATTTTACTAATGAGTTGTCATTAACTCTTCTATATCTCAGGGGAAGTCTCTCTAATTCTTTTTGGTGGCAGGGGATTTTAAATTTACTAAAACCCTACCCTAGAGACCTATTACCACTCATATTAGCAGGCTTATAAAGGCTTGGCCAAGATTCCAAATGGTAAGCACACATCAGATGCCCCTAATGTCACCCAAGCACACTCTCCTCTCACTTTTGGCAAACTCCCAAAATTCCATAGATGGTATTCCAATCACCAAATGTATTAGGATGACCAGAGCCTACAAACTATGAAATGATGAAGGGTAGGATTTAAAGAGAAAAAATAGATTTGATCCGATGTATGATATATTACTGTAGAAAACACAAACCAACGAAGAAAATACTAAATTTATGAATGAAGTAACCTTGACAAAAGAGCCACGATTGATTATGAAGGCCCTCAACAATGTTGGTATTTAAACCATGAAATGATGATTTACCTTGCATTTACAGACCTGCAAACATGAAGTTTTGCAGAAACCAACAAAGAAAAGCTGACTCTAGGACCTCTCATAAGCCCAAAATGCTATAGAAACTTATGAATATGGATTTGAGATGATATTATAATTAAATATAATGAAAATAAACATACTAGCACTTCAAAGTATTGATTATTCAAAAAGTTATTCAAATGTGGAAATTGTTACTCAATTTTGGGGCACCAACTCCTCGGGTTTGAAAAATGAAAGTGTCCCAATTAGCATGAAACGTGTTGCAATTGTTAGGACAACTGAAATCACTTCCAAAGGTGATTGATATTTAATTAGAAAACTTTAGAAATGTTCCTGGGGATTAGAAGGGTTAGAATCAACTTTTCGTGTATCACAAGGCAAGGGATTTTACCAATACTTGAGCTATAATTACTGAAGATAAAATCAGATTTCTAAAACCTCCTTCAAAACCCTTCCACATTTTTAGATCAAAATTAAATGCAAGAAAGGAGAGGGGGCACTATCTTTCTTTGATATTCAATGTGGCACACCATTCTAAAAAATGAGCCTAGAATCAAAATGTAATCAGTCAAAACTTATTTAGACATAGAAGTAAAAAAATTCTCGGGATCAATTTTTATCTTTGATGCTTATATTTTTCTATAATTTATTTTTTATGTATTTTTTTCTATTCTCAAGGCTTTTTATATAATAAAAATTAAGGGCAATCACAAATTTTAGTAAAAAGAGATGAGGAGTGTGGCTTATTTCCACTAGGGCTATGGGGTCAAATTGATGCTTGTCTTAAGTTGGTTATTCCATGCTTGTCATTTATGGCTAGAGGAGGAACACTAGAAGTTAAAAATCACCTCAAGGCTAATCAAGAAAAAGTTTTGAAGTCAATCCCTACTAGAAAGGATCCTACTTAGGGGAAAGTCGTCAATCATTAGCTCAACTATGATGCAAAATAAATTGAAACCCTTGGTGGGTAGCACTAGGGAATGGCCCAACAAAGAGAAGAGACAAACTCTACCTTACACCAACAAGAGAGATGTGCGAACAAAACCCTAGACATCCCTTTACAAGTGACAAAGTTGCTTTTCAAATTGATCAATCTAGTTAGTCTGTGTAGTATTCTTTAGTTATTTGAAAATTTCCTTAGGAATATTTGAAATCAACCAAGAAAGATAAACTTCAAGATGAACACCAAAGATTTCATGAAAATATTTCACATTATGGAAACATGATCTCAACAATTCACAATGATTTGAAAAGGAGAGAGAGCTCTCTATTTATGGATGAGGCTCTCAACACATTTCGTCCTTTTGCTTCAAAAGATAAGTGACTTTTCATACACAATATGGTTGGAGACTAAGTAAAATTACATTTTTTGTCGTCGCATTACATAAATCCTTCAAATGAGGTGAGATGTCCCACCAATTAGAGGATCAATTTGACAAAAGGAGGCCCAAATTGACCTAAGCATACATTTTTCCATCAAAGAATGGCTTGAATTGTTTGAAAAAGTATCTTGAGTGCTTAGGAATTCAAACTTTCCACTTTTCTTGCACAACGTTACTTGAACGAGGGCTTGGACATTTCCAACGGCTAGTATAATGTGGACAACCTGTTGAATTTTCTACGACACTTAAGAATCAGGTTTGAGTCTAATATCACAATCACAAAAACACTCAAATGCCACAGCAAAATCACTTTGCACAATGGAATAAAAAATAACAATGAATCAAGTTGTACACAAGACAATTTTTTAGACCACAACTTGTTATATACAAACTTTAATACAACGATCTTAGGGCTCCCATACGATGGATCATGGCCCTTACATAGAACCCTGTACAAGACACAACTAGGGCTTGGTGTCAACAACTATGACCACCAATCTTTCCGTGAACAAAGTACAATTGACTTGGTTGATCATAACAGTCCTTTCAATCCACTTACCTTGAACACATCTAGCAGGTACTTTGCCTCCTCTTTTGCTGATCACTACAACTTCTGCAACATCAAAATGGTTGCATTTCCAGCCGTCAATCTGCTACTATCAACTGCTCTTGGCTTCTCCAAGATGACTGAACATTGGCTCTGTGATCTTCCCACTAACAATGTCCTCTACCGCTCCAAAGGATCAAGTTCTTAGGGTCTTTACAATATGCCCTATTATGAATGCGTTTTCCCTCCTGCAACCCACTGAACTAGGGCACACAAATCTTCCTCCTAACATTTCATTATATCCTCCAATGAACATTGTACATGAGGTCTTCTAGGGCTCCATTAAGTTGCTCTCTTAATAGTACCAAGCTTGCACCTTTATCACTGTACTAGGGCTCCACAAAACAACCCTCTTAACTGTCACTTTTTTGCTTCTTGGTGATAGCTCTAGGCCATCTCAAATTTGTGTTCCTAAGGCCTTTAGGACAATCTTATCTAACCACTCCAGAGCAACTCTCCCTTCCAATGAATCTGCTCCACATTAACGCTATTTTCCTTCATTGTTTTAGCCCTATACTATGCGCATAAACTTGCACTTTTGTACAACTACCTTAGGTTGGATGTAGTCCACTCCAGGAGAGACATATGCATAGTATCTTTATGCAATACACCCAAAATTTGTGGCCCAAATCACAGTCCATATTTCTCCTTCTTAGGGCTCTTTCCTCTCTCCTATGGACAAAAATATCAGAGTGAAACTTATCATACTTCTGAGCAGACTCTTAAGGGAAGCGTACGATAGAGAGAAGACTAACTAGGGCATGAAGACTGTTCTTCAAAGCCTTGAACAACCCTTCCTTCACCTAACAACAACTTATCTCCACACACATCAACCTCTTTCAAACTCTACCACAGATGTAAAGATCTCGGCCTCTCTGTATCACTTTAGTTACTTCATACAGGCCTGTGGCGTCCCTGAAAACGACCAAGCATACCTCTATTCTCCTACACTGGTACCTGGGATAGGTCGACTCTTTCATGTAATAACACCCCCATTCATACTTGTACTCATGAACGCTTTCTCCTTTATACTTCTTTACTTCTTAATCAACTTGGGGAAGTCCTCCTATATCCTCTCTTTTTGTTTCATTTATTTCCCCTTTCCTAGGTTACATCACCTCTAATGGGCCTCTCTAGGTCGTCTTCTCAGGTAGGGCCCGACCTGAGATGGCTTCTCCTTAGATGGGACCAATCACCATGCCTCTCCTTTTCCTATTAGGGACTTTGGTCTTGGTGGTCGCATCCTGTAGACTGCAGCTATGGGATCGCATCTCCAACCATTGCTCCAATGGTTGCTTCCACTTGTTTATTGCATTCCCCAGTTCAACACTAGCGTTTCCAAATTTTTCTTCTTTCCTTAACTATTTGTGGTCCAGAGTTGTCAATTCTCACCTCTTCGATTTGTTATCTCAACTAGTGTTGCAACCTCTTACTTCTTGGTTCAGTTGTTCATCTTTATTGTCTTCCCCTCGTGTATTTGGTTCAATTTTTTGGTCTTGGCTTTAGTAACTTTGATCTATCTTTCCTCCACTCATTCATCCCTACTTTTGCCGCCTCTCCTTCCTTCTCCTCTTCTCACCTTCACTCGCTTCTCAGCCTTCATTAATATTTTCTGTTGTTATCGCCTCCTTTTATGTGGCAAGCCATTTACTTTAATGTTGTAGGTTGTGTTACCGCACAATCTATCAGGCCCTAAGCACGGAAAGCCTAACGGTCAAAGAGCTAGACTAAGAGATAACAATAGGACAATGTCCCACTGTCACCACAAGAAGTATCCCCTTCTGTTTACGGGCCTTCACCGATGGGAGGATTCCCGGTAGATAAACAATCACCTTTAATTTATGTTCTAGTGTTTGAGGTACTATGTGATGAGGTAGGACTTCTTAAGGGAAGCTTTATGTGATGGTATGGCACTTTAAAAGGGTTTTCGTTCGCTGTTAGAGACCTAAAAGAAACTTGCACGAGATCTAGAGTTTTGTGAATTGTCGTGGTTAAAGGTACTCCCAAGGTCAAGGCAAGGAGAAGAAAGGGCTTCTTATGATTTGTTCCAATGAACACAAAGCTCATACAACCCTCGAAGAAGTCCCCAAGTCAAGGAAATTCTAACTAGGGTTTCCCTTTTAGGGCACACCCGAAGCAAGCGTTTTTATGGATGAAAACACAAGGGATGCTTTTCAAACATTGAGGACTTGCGCTAAGGCCCTAAGCTTAAAGTCTATGATCCCGGAATCCACCCTTCCACTCTATAGAATTTCGCTCGATGCCCTAAGCTAGCCGTCCAAGAAGAGGGGACCAAAACTTCGGGAGAAGAAAATATGGAGAAAGAAGGATTTTATCACGAAATGGTTTGGACTAGTTCCTTCTGCTTTGGGCTTATGGAGTTCTAGATGCTTCATATTTTCCATAATTGTCTTTTAGGATGTAAAGAATTGATGCCCTAGATACCAAACCTCAACAATTACCTACTCCAAATATATGGAGTTTTATGGAGGAAAAACAAAATTTCATCCACTAGGAACATTCATCACATGCCATGCTATGAGTAACATGTGCAATTGCCAACCAAATGGCTTTCAAAATAAATCTTCAATAATTCGAGCACAATATAACACTAATCTAGTTGCAACAATTCCATACATTAGACATTTTTCAAGATTGAAACTTCAACAAGAGGCACTTACAAGATGACAATATGATATATCCGTCCACAATTCAAGAGATAGCTCCAAAAAAAATCGAATTTCATCTCCAAATATCAAAATGCATCCAATAGCTAATCCAAAGAAAAAGCTCGGATTTGCTAAGAAGGCCGAAGTTCCCAAGTGTGATGATGATCCAAAACAAATGAAGTTGAGTTTTATTTATATGAGACTTAGTAGGTCGAATTATTAGCCCAAGGCCCCTAACATTATAAAAATGTGCAAAATACATGCCTTGGTCACAAGCCGACCAAGTAGCGTTTACAAATTATGAAATAACCATCCAACTGCTAGTCGAATTGATGACATCGTGTTGATGTAGGGTTGTTTGAGGGCCACGTTGAGTCCTCTTGGTGCCAACGTGTGTGAGAGAGCTCCATAAATTATGAACAAGGGATGTCTCCTTACTCTCCATGCAAGTCATCATGTGGGGCCCCAAAATGAGTTTGGGGCACAAAAGCTGGTCCCATGGGTCTCCTGATGATATAATAGCCTGTGATGCCCCAATACTGAGGGCTTCGACGATGGTGCTTTCTCTCCCATGTCTCAAGGGATGAGACAAACGTCCTCTGGGCCTTGGATCAACTGCAATATAATGTTAAGTTGGTTAGGGCACATTGGTCCAAGCACATCTTCTTGTGAATAATGTGGGGCAATGAGCAAACTGCTAAAGGTGTTGAGTGTTCCCATGGCATGGAATGATGCTCTACACATGATGAGAGTCTAATGGCTCTCAATGCTTCGCCTAGGGGTGTTAATATGATCCTCTGGTAGACCTGGGCCCAAGATTATTTCTCAAGGGCACATAGAGACTTCATAGTGGGCTTCCTAATTTGTTACCTCCCTAGGTAGGAGTGGGTAATAAACAACCCTATTTGGTGTTCCCAATCCCTAAGGGGAAATACAGGTCCCTGGTACATCATTTAATTGATAGGTGTCATGTGAATGATGATAAATGGATGTGGACACGGGGGTCTCAAGGCAAATGCCATGGGTTCAAGGATGGTAATGATGATTATTTGGGTGTATAGTTGTAGGAGGGAGAAATTGTTGATACATGAGTTAACTCGTACTTTGATTTACAACCCTTCTTTACTATCCTTTTTCCTTTTCTTGAATTTTCTTTGTATTTCTGGTCTGGGCTCCAGGAAATGAGAGCATGTTGTGTATGATATAAGTAGTTATCAACCGCTTAAGGTAGGGCAGTTCATCGCCCACCAGGGGTTGGGACGTGCATGGGTTCCTCAATGATTTGGGGGCACTCATAGGGCCCTAGGAACTAGGGTAATGGCCATAATAAGGG
>APFE031162968.1:25579-63604 GCA_000404065.3 Pinus taeda | reverse complement strand
TAATTGCAAATAAAAGGTAGGTGATGAATACCTACTTTGAGTTCCAACGCTTTTGTTCGTAGAAGAGACGTCGCCCACGCTCCTTTGCCTTGGCCGGTCACAGTCCTCCACTATCCCCGTGAATGGACACCTACACACAAAGAGAACAACACAAACACAAGCGTGAAATCTAATATATGCAATTATACATTTGTCATGAAGGACATAATTCAACATTAATCATTACAACAATGAGAATGGAACCATAATGATAGTCATCTATTATTAATAATCAACAAAGGAGAATACAACCAGCGTCCTGACATTAAGTCCTCCTTTGGTTGGGTGCTCAACTACACAAGTCTTGCAAAGCTTGAAGGGATGAGGGACAAGCCTCTCTCTCTTTGGTGACAAGGTCTCCTTACTTAGGTTAAGCCTTATGGACATAAAGAAGGCTCTTGCAACTCTAATCTCTTGATGTCTTCCTTTTAGCACAAGTATAATTACCACTGCCACCAGAACTAGGACTAGCTTGCTCAAGTCATGGAGACAATCTTTTATAGATGAAAAGGAAGGGATAAGATCAATCACAACAATAATGGATTTGGCTTCATCACTTGGAAACTTCTATGAAATGGTGGCAAACTACCTCCCATTCAAGGAGATTTGAAGCCAAACCATCTTCACTTAACATAGATTCAGTTGGTGAATGAGTTGGATAGAACTTTCATAGGTTGATTGGTTAAAAACTTTGCCCAAAAAGGTTGGCGCGATTGCGACTCTGGGACAGAGCGCTAATGGCGCGCCCCTTTTAGAGGATTTTCCCCATTGGCGCGGGAGGAACATGGTGGCCCAGCGCTAATGTAAAAAGGGCTATTTTTAAGGGCAAGCTGCAGGAGATGTCTTCAGGGCATATGAAGCTCATGTTCAGAGGTGAATTATGCAAGTGGTTTCAAGTCTTGTCACTTCTCACAAGTCCCGGAATGAGTCCTCCAAGGTGTAGGAGAGGGGTAACGAGGACGGTGACAAACGGTGACAAATTACTGTGTAACAGATGCCCCCTAAAGCATGAGGCCTGAGAGAGAGGGGTGAAGTGCTTTACAAGAACATGTGTGACTGAAAACACTGCTGCCAGAGAACCTGCGAAAAGAGGTACAACTGATATCTCAAGTACATGATATATGTGGTATGGGCGCAGCCATCCGTAACAGAGTGTATACAAATTGGATCCCAAGTATGGACGCAGCCATCCGATGAGGATCAATGAATAGACTCAGGTATGGTTGCAGCCATGCAATAAACGAGTCATGTAATGATTACAATAATCCACAAAATGCAACCTGGATTTCAATATGCACAATCTGGGGTCTTGCGCTCCAACTCAACCCGAACACAGTACAAGTTCAAGCATGTGAATACAGGAGTCGAAGTCGAACATGTATGAACATCGTTTGATTACCAGTCAACGATGAAAACCTCTCGTCGAACATGAAGAACCTGCCATTGAGGCATGTAGGCTCCAAGGTACCTGAAGGGAGTCTCTAGGTCATCATCCTGGATAATGAGCTGAAGTCGACAGGAAGTGATCTTGATCAAAGGTGGGCCATAATGTTTCCCACATCATCGACACGAGACAGAGAGGGATAACATGTTTTGTGTGAGATATCGCAGGGAGGTTGAGTATTCTGCAGAGGTCAACTTCTCTTGAACATATCGGCGGCACAACAGCGGATTTGGCAGTATTTGATGTCAAATGATCAGGGGTCATGATGACAAGACGATGAACAGATGAATGGTCAAATAGGATAACCCAAACCCATGGAGGCAAGTGTGAAACGAGATGAGATGCCCCCACCCAGACACGAATGTAGAAAGTGCCATGTTCAAGAGCGACATACTGCCGACGATGACGATTATGATTCCTTTATTCCCCTGCCATTTCTGGCGAGTACCCCGGTTATTTTTAGATGACAAGCCTGACGGGGATAGCATATGCTTGAATGGTGTCATCACGACAAAACCTGATGTCATTAAAGCTTTAACGAGTCTGACAAAGGAAAAACTTAGCGTCTTTTCTTGTTTAGAGAGTTTGAAAAGACAGCAAAAAGGAAACTCTAGGGGTGTCCTTTTTCGTAAAGTTGTGTCTCTCGAGCCCGAAAAAGTAAAAAACCATGCTCGAAAGAACCGCCTGGCCATTACGACCGAGGAGTACTTTTCATGAGTAGTGATTCTGATCTGAAAAAGTAAAAAAGCGATCAAAACCACGTCGCTTCGTGACCGTTAACGAACCGGAAACGACAAGGGTCCAACAATCTTTTCATTTTTAAACGGTTGGAAAATGGTTTAAAGACGACCGCCTCTCGTTTATGTTTAACAAGTCGAGAGGAATAACTCAGCAATCTTTTCATCTTTAAACGGTCAGAAAAGAGCTGGAAGAAGACCTCCATTTTTATTCTCTTTAGCGAGTCAAAAAGGGAAAAAATACTCGGCAATCTTTTCATATTTTATGAGTCAGAAAAGAGCTTAAAGGTGACTCGGGTAAGGGTTCATTTTTACACAAGCTTGAACCATGGAGAACTCTGCTTGGATTCGGTTTCATGTTTACACAAGCTTGAAACGAAAAACTATGCTTGTTATAAGTTCGCATGCCCCCAGCATAATGACGCAACGAGGTACATGCCCCCCAGGCTTCATTGCATTCAACAAAGTGGATGTAATGAAGATTCACTTTCGAGATCTTGGAAAGACTCGACTTGTATTTTACGAGATCTTAATCAAAGACTCGATTGGGAAAGGGAGTTGTTTCATTTTTTAATGAGGTTGACACAGTAAAAGAACTATCCTCATAACCCTTGTTTAATTCTTTAACGAGCTTGAGACAAGATCAGGAACTATGCTCGGCCAGACCCAGTTTCATTTTTTAAGGAGCTTGACATAGGAAAGTGAACTATGCTCCACTCGAACTTCATCATAATGAACAGGAAGTTGGGGCTTCCAAGAGTGGCTCTCCCGGTGGGAGGTCAACATCTCGGAAGTCAGGACCCAATTCCCCCAGGACACTATGCACGACAGCAGCATCGCTGGATACAGGTATGGGATAGGTGGCCACGTAGTTGATTTGTGGGGGGGAGATACAACTGGTGGATAAAAACTAGGAGGGGACGACAACTGTGCAGGAGGCATTGGGGGACTAACGAATGACAATTGATTGATAGTCACCATTCTTCCATCATGTGGAAAGAAAACCACACGGAAAAGTGAAGAGACAAGGGCCCCCATAGCATAAACATAGTTGCGACCAAGGAGAAGACTGAAATCTAAAACACCTTGGGTAACCAATACATCAATATAGACGGTTTTACCTCCCAAAGTAATAGGGAACTTCGGGAGGAATCCTAGAGATGGACAGGCTCCTCCGTCGAAAGCCAACAGATTCTGCATGACCGGCCCAAGCTACAGGGAACCTAAAGCTTGCTAAGTAGTGTACAGCATAAGACTGACCGATGCACCTTCATCTAGAACAGTGCCAGGTACTGCCTTATCACAGGCAAGTACCGTAATCTAGAAAGGCACATGGGATGGAAGGCGGAAAGTGGTCAGGTGACTCCAATCAAAGGAGATGGCCAAACTACTTGGTGGGGGAATCGTATGATCGCCCCCATGCTCCATAGGAACCGAAGAGGGACGTTCAGGTGTAGCTAGGATAGGGGAGTCATTTCCAGACTCAAGGGAATCTGAGGAGACAAGAAGAACATGGGAATTACGCTCTTCCAAAACAGAGTGATCGGGTGGTGAACTCGAGTCGACACTCTTTCCGATCAATAGTGGGTTTGGAACAGGTTGGGCAGAGCCAGGTTCAGGAAGGGAAGGCTGGACAAGAGAGGAGTTTGAACCAATCTTGTTGTCAGCAGGGGGACAATCTGCAGCTGCAGAAAGATGTTGATATCCAACGGGGAGTTGGGGTGAGGGAGCCGCGAGACTTTCCAAGACATCAGAGGCTTTATCCATGAGCGGACAAAGGTGAAGGGAATGATTGCCTTCACAAAGTCTGCAAGGGATTCGAATCTTCCCTTTTCCTTTACTATTCCCAACTGATAGGGTAGCATCGCTGTGAGATCCAGAGGGCGACGAGGGGAGGGCCGGATCACGGGACCATACTTCTAAGACCCTGGGAATGCCAGGACAATCGCGAAGAAGGTGGTCATCCTTGCACAATCTACAAGGAAAATTTACCTTCCACGGAGGAGCAGAAGGTGGCCCGACTTCAGGTGTACTCGAGGGGGTAGCTACGATTTTAGCCTCTCCTTGGAGAGCCTTCTTCTTCTTTGTCTTCTTCTTCTTTTTCTTAGCCACCTGGTTACTCGAATCGAGACTTTCACCAGGCGAAGTCGAAGATGAGGACGTAGAAGTGGGCGGAGAAGGGGAGAGGTCCACCTTAGAATCAACATGAGGTTGTTTAGGTGGAGGGGCTGATTGATCAGTAGGTGAGACGGCAGGGACCAGAGAGGTTGAGAATAACCAAACAGGCAACCCAACAGTTAACCCTGGGAGGGACAACGTTGCCATGTAAGGAGCACCAACATTCCCGAGAGGAGGGAAACGACCAGGATTCCCGTCAAGGGGGGAACTTGGGTTGGTGAACCCCGAAAAAGTTGCCATCAAGAACGAAAAAGAAGCCTACTCAAGCTAATGCGAACAAGACCTAACCAGGTAAATGTGAACGCGGCCGAATAAATTTTAAGACAAAGGAACTGAACTTGACCTTTTCATGTTTTAAGAGTCGAGAAAAGGACAAAAAGGTGACTCTAGTCGCCTTCGAATGTTTTGTGAGCCCGAAGTGACAAACTACTCAAGTGAGCCTTTTCTTTTAAGGAGTCCGAAAAGGATCAAAAGTGACTACTATGGAGAAACTAGGCAAAGGGTTTACCAGACAATCTGTAAAACTGCTTATACACCTTGGCAATCATATGAAAACCAAGGACTTTCCGTACTGCAGTCAATCTTCCCGAATGCTGTGTTCGGTGCGTCACGGCTTGTAAGGCAGCAGACACGGCTTCCTATGGATCAAGGATGATAACCTAGTGGAGTCTCCCCATATATACGCGACGGTACGTGAGAGCCCAAGTCCGTACTAGACCACAATCGAATCACACAAGGAGGAATCACCCAACCTTAATGCCAGAACAAAAGTGACTAGGTTTAACAATGCTGGAGCACGTCTCTAGCCTAGACCTCTAGAATGTGAGCGTTATGTTCCAATGCGTTTTTAAGTTTATTCAGTTTATTTTATGGTTGATATTTAGTTAAGTTTTGATTTTAGGTCCTACCGTATGTGATCTTTCACAATTGCCTAGATGCAATCTATATGCCAAAGAATACGATTTTGTTCGATGAATACTAACTACGAGAGGGTTAAGAATTTTCAATCAAACAAAATGAGGACAATCAATCAAACACCCTAATGCAGCTAATGGCGAATAAATAAAACTTTTTCTTTCAAGAATACAAATCAACGAAAAGTTCTATTCCATCAACTATTGAACGCAAAAGAGATTTGTTTGATTTCTTTTTCAAAGGCACAATGCACTAGAATGAATTTTGAAAGACAATAACACTGAGTAAAAGAGACAAATTCACTCAATGAGAACACAATGAAATCCCAAGACACCAAAAAAGTTCTTCAAACCAAAAGAAAAACAAAGGCTCGTGCGAGCTATGTGATCTAAGCTCAAACAAGGCTAAAATGAAATCCAAGCAAGAAAGAAGCAAGTCACTCGGAAATCAACCAAAAACACTTCAACAATCACTGAACAAGTGAAAAAAGCAATCGCAAAGTCGACTGGACAGTCAAGGAGCCCAAAACTCCTACGGAAGGCTCGACACACACGGCCACTAGATGTCCTAGGGCTAAGGCGTGAATTGATAGAAAGAGGCAAACACCCGAAGGACAGAGGTTAAGAACCAGTCAGACAAGGATCAAACACACTCCAGTGATTGAAAAAGACGTGGAAAAATGCAAATCCAAGCTCAAAAGGTAGGCAAACAAGCGAACTCAAAAACTAAGAGACCTGGCGCGACTGTCAGGCTGTAACTCGCGCTATACAGGGATTGGCGCAGGTTGTCAGTTAGCAACAAGGGCCACTAGCGCGACTGTCAAAGGAAAAACTGCGCTAATAAAGTTTTCCAAGTTAAAAAGAAAAATAAGCAGTCTAAAGCTTGGTTTACAGTATCCAGGCAAGTCAAGAAGCAAGAGGTAGCAAGAAATTCAATCCAAAAAGCTATCCAAGCAAGCAAACAAGAGAAAACCAAAGAGGCAAGACAAACTCCAAATTGTTCAGTCCGTAAACCAAACTGGAGATTGACTGAAGTGGATTTGATCTACTTCACTAATGCAAAGCAGTAGTGTTTCGAAGGCTATCTGGCCATGCTTCAGACTCCGTCTAAGTTTACAAATTAAACAAGAAGCTAAACTCCCCATCGGAGTTGCCAAATTGTTGGAGAGGTAAATCCCCTCTACGGATAGAGGCGATCTCTACTAGCCCAGAACGGGTCTAGCAACAATCAAACAATGCTATCACGCAAGTTCCTAATTGCAAATAAAAGGTAGGTGATGAAGACCTACTTTGAGTTCCAACGCTTTTGTTCGTAGAAGAGACGTCGCCCACGCTCCTTTGCCTTGGCCGGTCACAGTCCTCCACTATCCCCGTGAATGGACACCTGCACACAAAGAGAACAACACAAACACAAGCGTAAAATCTAATATATGCAATTATACATCAGTCAGGAAGGACATAATTCAACATTAATCATTACAACAATGAGAATGGAACCATAATGATAGTCATCTATTATTAATAATCAACAAAGGAGAATACAACCATCATCCTAACGTCAAGTCCTCCTTTGGCTGGGTGCTCAGCTACACAAGTCTTGCAAAGCTTGAAGGGATGAGGGTCAAGCCTCTCTCTCTTTGGTGACAAGGTCTCCTTACTTAGGTTAAGCCTTATGGACACAAAGAAGGCTCTTGCAACTCTAATCTCTTGATGTCTTCCTTTCAGCACAAGTATAATTACCACAGCCACCAGAACTAGGACTAGCTTGCTCAAGTCATGGAGACAAGCTTTTATAGATGAAAAGGAAGGGATAAGATCAATCACAACAATAATGGATTTGGCTTCATCACTTGGAAACTTCTATGGAATGGTGGCGAACTACCTCCCATTCAAGGAGATTCGAAGCCAAAGCATCTTCACTTAACATAGATTCAGTTGGTGAATGAGTTGGATAGAACTTTCGGAGGTTGATTGGTTAAAAACTTTGCCCAAAAAGGTTGGCGCGATTGCGACTCTGGGACAGAGCGCTAATGGCACACACCTTTTAGAGGATTTTCCCCATTGGCGCGGGAGGAACATGGTGGCCCAGCGCTAATGTAAAAAGAGCTATTTTTAAGGGCAAGCTGCAGGAGATGTCTTCAAGGCATATGAAGCTCATGTTCAGAGGTGAATGATGCAAGTGGTTTCAAGTCTTGTCACTTCTCACAAGTCCCGGAATGAGTCCTCCAAGGTGTAGGAGAGGGGTAACGGGGACGGTGATAAACGGTGACAAATTACTGTGTAACAACAATTATAACAGATTAGCTATCCACGGCCTCACCTGAGCCCCATTCCTCTTCGTTGGCCATGTCCTTGAAATCCTCCTTGCACTTGAGTCTACATTCGGTAAGTTGGGTTTCTTTCCGTCATTAATCCATAGCTTCGACATGTTCGCTCATCATGTCCCACCGATTGAAAAAAGTTGCAATACAACTAATGAGGGGTCTAGGTATACTTTTGCAATAGGTGGTAGTTATCTATTGCATGTTTCCCACCCACTTGAAAAATCACACACCAGAGCGCAGGTGCGACACTTGGTCCTACTTGTACCTCCACTTTTAACAGCATCAGGCCTCCCCCCACTAGATAGTTCATGAAGACAGGGCAATGGTCCTTATCGTGCGCTTGGCTCTTGCATTTAATACAGCCTACCTCTGTATGTAGCTCTGGTCAGGACACTCTTTCTTGCTTCAAGCTTTGAATTTCTAAACTCATGTTTTGAAGTCGCATGTGGATTTGCTAAACTCCCAACCCTGGATCCAGTATTGGGGTCTCGTGTAAACTCATTTCTATCTCCACTCCCTCGGCTTGGGTTGAGATCTTTTTTTGTAACAGAGCCGTCCTCAGATGTGGTGTCAGTGATGCAACAAACCACGTGCAATGTTGTGCATCTATCAATGTCATGTTGGCTTCATGAATAGTGTTCTTTAACCTTTGGTCCAGGTCCCACGGAGTTTCGCCAGGCAACATTGTGATCTCCTTGAACCCAATAACCAACTAGGTTTCTGACTTTGGTCGGCCAAACTCTTTATTTAGCGCATCCTGGATTGCCACTATTTCCTCATTCGGATGGTCGGTCGAGTATTCTATGTACCACGTTAGTGCGCGGTCTTGTAGTGCACTAACTAAGGTGGCCTTCTTGATGTTCTCATCTGTAATGCCTTGGGCATCCCATACAGATCGTATCACAAACTAGAATCATCCTGGTTCTTCATTCCCCACACCCTTAAATACTGGCAGTTTGATTGCACTTGCCATCCCTACTTTTGGTGGAAGTGGTGGAGGAGGTGGGGTCAGGGTTTGTGTGGACGGATTCAAGGTAGGTGAAGCAGGTGGTGGCATGGACGGAGGTGGTATCAGTGGGAACTGCTCCCTGATCAACCGAACCACACTTCCTGGTGAGAACCTCATGCGCTCATCCTCGCGTTCCCGAGGAATGGAAGCTAAAGGACTATTTTGTACCCCTCCCATTCCACGATAACCTCTTTCGCTCCACGTTACTCCAGACATCAATAAATGTGCATAATCTGTTTTTCACACAATAACATCTTAATCCAAGTATTCAATGATTTGACATACCTACCCCAAGGTCCTTGAAGAAACCACCTTTTCGCTTCGCTATAACTCATGGTAGTATCTATTGCAAACTCAATGATAAATCCTCCTATTACCCAATCCAACCAATGATCTACTGCACGCGTGATTTTATCCTCAGTGGCTTCTAGCCTACGCACTAGTGCTGGGGTCCACGTGATAAGCTGGTCCAATATGCACCTTCCCATGTTATTTGCTAGCCTTGCAATCCACTCGTACAGCTCTACTGGAAATGATGCAAAGAAGATTTCATAAATGTCTATGAATATATACCAGTCCAGCTAATCTTCTTCTAATACTCGCGAGTTCCTGTTTTCCTGAACTGCAAACCCGTGAAGTTTCAAATCCCACCACTCTTTAATCTCTTTCATCGTAGGGTTCCAGTGTTCCCACATCAAACACCCCTTAGGCAGATCCCAGTCCTAGCAATAGAACCATTTGTTGGCTTATATGGGCCTGACCCAGGTTCGGAAGAATTATTTAGCTAAGCAAATATCGCCACTACCAGCCCTTTCAGCAATAGTCCATGAAGCGTAGATTGATGTCTCACCTGAGGTAGTAGGGGAGGGTGTTGGAACTAGGTTTCTACACGCTTGGGATGTCTAGATGTGGTTTGGAGGTTTCGCGACATGTTCTGCAGCTTCACACTGCATTGTCTTCGCGCAGTTCCCAAATACCTCTTACTGTCTATTAGCACGCAGTCTATAGATCTAATCTATTGGATGAAGTATTGCAACTTGGATCTACTTTAGAATAGTCTTTAAGCAAAAATTTATCAA
The DNA here is from genome assembly GCA_000404065.3 of Pinus taeda. Lineage (NCBI taxonomy): Eukaryota > Viridiplantae > Streptophyta > Pinopsida > Pinales > Pinaceae > Pinus > Pinus taeda. The sequence goes on along the minus strand of APFE031162968.1, from coordinate 53,880 downwards.
ATTTATTCAGTTCGCGTATTAATATTTAACCCATATTCACAAGTATTCAATAAGCATTCATGTGCACATAGATCAAAATAGTCTTATTACTCATACAAAATGCCAGATTTGTGGTAATTTAGATTTGACACAGAATTCTCAAAAGGAACTTATCTTTATTTCCACTTATCACCAGTACATCCAGATCTACCCTGCACACTCAGCTACAAGGGTCCGCGCACACAGTTGCGGACTCTTCCAGACCTTTGTGCACATAGCTGTAAAGCCTCTATTCTCTACCCACACCCTTGACTCGGACTTACAGACTTTTTCAGAATGCTTTTCTCTAAAACCCATTACATGACAGATCCAAAACCATACAATAAAACATAGCTACTCTACCCATAGAGCCTCTCTCTATTTATACCTTTCCATGGACAACGATCCATGGGCTGGCCAACTCAACTTTCATTTCTTTACATTATTTTTGGGTGGAATACCCCTTTGACTTTGACTTATTACAATTCACGCTCCACGTATCCAGTGGAGTCTTTACCCTATTTTTACCCAAAATTGTGGGCTTCATGCCCCATTGCCCTTGCGCGAGGCTTCCGCTACCCAACATACACTACATTCAAAACTTTAGGGCAGACAACCCTATGACTCTAACATACAATTTGCACTCTGCACCTGCACTTCGCAACCTTTACAATAACATTATTCAAAACTTTGGGCTTTGAGCCCCAAAACATGTTGTAGGGGGATTCCATGACCAACAGGCCCCCAACACAAACATCTTGACTCATCTGGGAGTCACTATGTTGGCGCGGCGATCTTGGTGCGGAGTCCCTCAAGCTGGTCCCGAATGGCCTGAATGTCAGCAGTGCACTGAGCTGCTACCTACTGAACTTGCTGCATCCTTGCTTCTGAACCCTCTGTTTCTGGTGTACTATACGACATATGTGCATGCATTCCTTGAATCTGCGCTAGCTTTCCTTCAATATCTGCCATAATTGTGAAGGCTTCATCAATCCACGATTGGACGCACGCTTTTAAAATTGCTTCTTTGTGGCGTGCCGTGTCCACCTGTTCATTTAAAGCCTTGGCCTGCTACATCCTGGCAAGCCGCTGAGTAAGGACTACTATTTGTACAGTCCCTCTAATGTTTTCATATTGTTGTTGGAGTTCACGTGCCTCGATCTCCAGCTGCTGAATGTTGGGGTCCTCTTACAATGTAGTGAGGACCTCCAACGCCTGCTCCAATATGTTGGTACAGTTGCGGGCTGCACCTCCAATCTCTTCCATCCCTACCGCAGTAGCATTGGCGTGCTGTTCTCTGATCTCTCTGGAAGTGGAAGGTTGCACCTTCAACTGTAGCTCGGCAATCTATAGATTCAGCTCCAGCTATACTCGTGTTGTTTCCTCATGTGCGTTTTGGTCTCTACTTTCCAAACAGTGGATCCACACTTTTGTTGGTAGATTTGTTACAATGGAAAATTCTGGGACGTTCTATTATCCAGGAATAGTGTCCACTCGAATGCTGTTATTCCCACTAAGATGGGTGGCTATCTTAGAAACAAACAATCAAATTCTATTGTTGTTTCCTTTTATGAAAATAGACGAGAGGAGGACCAAGAAGACCAACCTGAGTCTTGCACTTGATTTCCTCTCTTTCTTGATAGAGCTTCGCCGCTTCTTCATTATCTGCCCAGCTTCAAAAGAACTTGTGGAATCACAACAACATACTACGATCCGAGAAACAAAGATCTAAATTCATAAATAATGCAGGATCATATGTGTATTAACCATATACATGCATATATAAACAAGCACATAAGAATATGGAAGGAAACAAGAATAGCTTTATTCAAATGAAAAGTAGCAAGAGGATTACAACCATGTGCGCTGACCCAGCATCATGCTCCAGCTAAGAAGCCCTTCTTCACCTCAAGCAAAGCTATATCACCCAACATTGTGAATGTACACCAGAAAACCAACAACACTTCTCTATAAGATACAAAATTCCAGCCCCTAGATCTCTGTGATGAGGGATCCATATATTGATGATTACAGAGAGGTGAGTCATCTTCTGGGATCTTGATTACTGTCTTCTCTCTGATAGTTCATGCTTCCACTTGGAGAATGATGATCTCTTACTCATCCCTGGTCAAAAATGGAGAGGCAAGTGTCAGAGGGGAAGCTTCTGGAAGATTCCATGATCTTCCACCTCGCATTTTTGTCCCTGCCATTTGTCCATTCCCGACCATCGCACCCTACACAGGAGAAAATCAATATGCATTGCACCTTGTACACTAGGAAGGTGATATGCATCGCACTCCCTACATTGAGCTTTTAGTATGGTCCAGTTTTGACCATTTATGAGCAGTTTCAGTGGAGAACTTCTGGAGATGATGTAATCAGTTGAACCTTGTTCCTTTAGGCAGTGAAGCAACACTTTTAGGGACTTAGGAGCCCTCAGTTTATGGAAATTTATGATTGGGGTTGAAGTGCCCAAAAATTTCTATAACAGTTTCTCCTTAAAGCATGAGGTCGTTAATCTTACTGATGTTGGGTGAAATGCTTTACTATGAGGATCTGAAGTTTTTACGAGCTGGGAGGCGACCTGTAATAAGATACAATACAATACATTATTTTGACAACATTTTTTCATGATCTAGATAAGGCGGGCATTCCATGCTCAGCTTTATAAATTCATTTTCATGTACATAGGACAGACAATCATCTATGTGACAGGCTGATGATATGGACACGTCATCCTTTGATTTGGATGATCATCTGTTTGGAAATGATGTATAGTGGCTGTTTTTATATTCCTGAATATATCGCAGCCTGGATGGATGAAACTAGATCCGGGGTCTTCAAAACTCGTTCAATCTTCACTCGGAGTGCAAGTCGATCCATGTGAAAAATGTTCTGGAGTCGAACATGGAAAGACATCGCCTGATTACCAACCAATTATGTAAGTTGTTAACAGGTGCGAAAGGAATCACCAATAATGACAATGACCCTCAAGGTACTACAGTACAATTCACATGGTGTGAAAAGGGACTTGGCATCAAACACCATGTAAAATCTCTCGGTCGAAGGCCATTGATGTAAACCTGTCGCCGATAGTGGGAATCTTGCCATTGAGGCATGCAAGCTTCAAAGTACTGAAATGGTTGTTCCTAAGTCAACTTCTTGGATAATGAGTTGATGTCAACAAGAAGTGACCCGTCGCAGGAGGGCCTTAATGAATCCCACATCAACGACACTGGAACGAAGCAAATGATTTTGGAGGTGAAAACAATACTGACGATACAGGGTTCAGGGTGGCGGTCATGAAGGAATGAAGCATGAATGTATTGCAGTGGGTGAGACACAGGTGAATTATCTGAGTGACTTCTCTTGAACATATCGGTGACATTAACAATGGATTGGTAGCATTAACCCCAAAGATGGATGGTGTGACGGACCAATGGTGATGACCAGTGAACGGAACAACCCAACCCGGCATGGATGCGGAAGTAAAGTGTCATGTTCAAGAGTGACTTGCTACCAATAACGTTTCTTCAAGTTTTCTTCCCAATTTTCCCCAGTCATTGCTGACCAGTACCTCTTTATTTTTTTCAAGCTTGAGGAGGATAACATATGCTTGTTCTATAATCCGCCCTTCGGGCGAACCTATCACTATATTTTAGCGAGCCTAGCGATAGTGAAACTCGTTCTCGTCCATTTGGACGAGTTTGTCGCTATTTGGTTTTAACGATTTTCATGACAAAGATAACTCGGTCTCTTTCAATTTTAGAGAGTCTAAAAGAAACAGAAAGGAGACTCCAACAATTCTTTTTCGTCATATAATCCCTTAAGTCCCAAAAAGCGTAAAATAATACAAAAGGGATGAATTTTCGATAGTTTTAACAAGCCGAACAAGACAAGCACTCGATCTTTTTTTGTAACAATCCCTCAGGTCCAAAAAGATTAAAATCTAGAGGAGGGATAGCACTTCCGATGACTTTAACGATCCGGAGAGGCCAATCGCTCAGCAATCTTTTCATATTTTACGAGTCAGGTGAAAAGAGCTTAAAGAAGACTCATTTTCGAGGAACGAGTGATGGTTTCAGGTAGCAGCTGATTCCAGGTAAGATTTGGAATTTTCAAATCACGGCAATGTCACAAGGATGGCTAACAAAATCACTCTTCGTAGATATTCCTCGAAGGGGTAAACAATCATATGGGGGTGAATGATCGGCTAAAAAATAGAGTGGAGGTGATGGCGAGAACATGACCAAGGCTCAAAAGCTAGCGATAAGGCATTCACAATGGTTATTTACCTATTCATTTTTTAATGAGCTTAAATGCTGGGGGAAACATTTTCTCAAGACTTATGTTTATTTTTTAACGATCTTGAACTATGTGCTAAAACTGCTCGTGGAGAGTTTATTTTTTAACGAGCTTGAACTCTGCGACAACATTACTCGTCAGTCGTATGATAAGGATGTCTCATTGAAGATGCTATTTTGAAGTGGCTTACATCTCTCAAGCTTTGTCATGGAGCCTCTTGCATGCACACTAGGAACGACCAACTATGCCTCTCTACTTAACTACTAATATCACCACCAAGGCTAAGTAGGAAATTTTTTCCTTTACTTTGCCAGTGGCTAGGTGGCCCCTGCAAAGATGAATGGTTTCGACCACTCACCCGACCTAGACGGTTAAAGTCAGCGGAATCATAGAGCTAATGTTAGTTGATCATTTCTCACTTGCTTACAAAAGGTTTGCATGCCCCCAGGTATAGTGAAAAATTCCCAGGTTACCATGAAAGTTCCATCCGCGTAGCAGACAAAAAGCTCCCTTGGCGATGTCTACCGAAATAGACAAAGGGGAGTGGTGTAGAGATACTCCACTAACATAACTTTAACGAAGGTATCTTATTCCAGCCTGATCCCATTTTCCTGTAAGGATGGGTTCATCAGACTAGTCATATATCCTCCGCGGAAACCTACTCTATACCCAAGGTTTTCCTGTCGAAACAAGCCAGGATGCATGCCCCCTGGGTTTCAATCACATCTTCCTAAATCACTCGCGCTCATCAGGTGGACGGACTGGAGACTAATGAGACATCCCTTGTATGAAAATACCATTTACGAATGGCATTTGACTATTTGCGATGTCTAATCCAGGGAATGACATTTGGTCTACGAGCTTGACCATTCTGCCTTTGTGCGGAAAACACATTACTCTAAAGAGTGAGGAGATTATGGCTCCCATGCAATAAATATAGTCGCGTCCAAGGAGTATATTATAATCTAAAGGTCCTTGAACTACCATCATGTTCATGTGAACAATTTTCCTTCTCAAAGTAATGGGCACATTTGGAAGGATCCCTAAAGGTCGACTGGTTCCCTTGTCAGAGCCTGTTAGATTTCTCATTTCAGGCAAAATCGATGGTGAACCAAGTGCTTTCTAGGTAGTTGAGGAAAGGATACTCATAGAATACCCTTCATCAATGATGGTACCAACCATGACCATTCTGTAAGCTTGTACAATGATTCTAAATGGTACACTAGTGGGTAAACGGGGTCTGCCTAGTAGATTCCAGTCGAAGGAAATGACTAGGTTGCTTGGTGATGGGACTGAATAGACGGTCGGATATGACTCTAATGAACTTCCTTCCTACGATAAAGGAACGGGAGGACTGCCCCCAACTTCATCGAAGTCTGTGTTGATAAAAATAATTTGAATGGTGTCGTTCTCTTTCTCTTCATTGACGGTATCATTCAAAGATGAACGCTCTGAAGGCAAGACTGGGTCAACTGACGTATCGACCCTCTAACTTTCATCTAGTATGGATTCAGAGGGTTCATTTTCAGCCCTTAGATCTCTGTGATGAGGGATCCATATATAGATGATTACAGAGAGGTGAGTCATCTTTTGGGATCTTGATTAGTGTCTTCTCTTTGATATTTCCTACTTCCACTTGGAGAATGATGATCTCTTACTCATCCCTGGTCGAAAATGGAGAGGCAAGTGTCAGAGGGGAAGCTTTTGGAAGATTCCATGATCTTCCACCTCGCATTTTTATCCCTACCATTTGTCCTTTCCCGACCATCACACGCTATAGAGAATCAAATCAGTATGCATCACACCTTGTACACTAGGAAGGTGATATGCATCACACCCCCTGCATTGAGCTTTCAGTATGGTCTAGTTTTGACCATTTATGAGCATTTTTCAGTGGAGAACTTCTGGGAGATGATGTAATCAGTTGACCTTGTTCCTTTAGGTAGTGAAGCAAAAATTTTAGGGACTTAGGATCCCTCAGTTTATGGAAATTTATGATTGAGGTTGAAGTGCCCAAAAATGTCTATAACACGTGCCAACAAGCGTCATCAACTATCTATACCAATTGTTGGTTATGCGACATCAACTCATCACGATGCAAGCTAATCTATTCAATATTAATCTTTTGCTCGCTTAGAACCTAGATCGCGTGGCTCTCTCTGGCATGGAGTTCTACTGTTATCCCATCCTGCAGCTAATAAAGGGCATCGTGGGGAAGGGTGACCAAGTTAAGGCCAATGCCTTTCATTGTATTAAGAATCACCCAATCCATTGTACTCTCCAAGACTAGCACTCGCTCTAGTCAGGTTATCATATTGGTCATCATTGCGCACAACATTTTTTCTGCTACTAACGTGCCTGCTACGACGTGGGTAGGCAAGGTACCCTCTTATAGGGGCCGCACCTATAACTCCTACAGCTGCACCCTTAGGGCCCCCAACATAGTGTACTACTCCGTCATAAACTCCTGGAGCACTTCCTTGGTGACATCGCGAACTGTTTCACCGATGTCATGGAGATCACCCTCGGTCAAGGTGATCGGGTCGATGGCCAGCATCGAGGCCTTGACCTTTTTCCTTGGTCCCGATTATTTTTTGATGCATGACCATTTGAGTTGTGTGGACATGGTCCCTAGATCTGCACACCCCTTTGCGAGTTCAATGTCCTTTGCCTTCTACCCTGAGGACGTTACTTGAACCTCCTCTATTGCTACCCTGATTGTCTGCGCTACTACTGCTTCTACAACTTCTTTTACTCTGCGCCTTTCTGTTCTACTTCAAGTGCTGCCCTTACCTCTGCTGCCGCTTTTTTGACCAGTTGAGTGACGTGTAGCTTGGAATCCTGCTTCGTTTCTGTGCTGCTTCTTTCTCTAACTCCACCAAATCTGAGGCGCGCCACTCGAGAGGCCATGTCTCTAAAACCGTAAAGATTGCTTCTTCAGTGGCTATGAATGGGAGCTTTGTCCACTATTGTGCTGGATCTTTTCATGCCTTGATGTAGATATTGTGCATGTCCACCTTGAAATATGAAAAACTCTGCAGCCTATTGTGCACTGTGGGTGTTATCGGGAAAACTAGTGTCCATTCAAAGCTACTAGTCCCACTAAGACGAGTAGCTATCTTAGAAACAAACAAACTAAGTTCACTTGTGTTTTCCTTTATGAGATATAGATGAGAGAGAAGCAGAGAGTACCAACCTCAGTCTTTCGCTTGGCTCCTTGCTTGTTTCCTCTCCCCTTTGACAGAGCTTTGCCACTCTTTTCTCACTTATCCTGCTTTAGAGAATATCCGTAGAGTCAAAGTAGCATAATACCATCAAAGCGTAGAGATCTATAACCATAAACAATATAGGATCAGATGTATATCAACCATACAAATGCATATATAAATACAAGATTCATAAATATACAAGGATATGGAGGAAAACTCAAATAGCTTTATTGATAGAAGTAGTAGAAGAGAGGATTACAACCCATTGGTCTGACGCAGCGCCATCCTCCCAACATGAAAGCCCTCTTCACCTCATGAAAAGCTAGATCACCCAACACTATGATGTTTCACAGAGAAACCAACAACACTTCCTTACAAAATACAAGATTCCAGCCCCTGGATCTCTAGGATGAGGAATCCATATATAGATATTTGCAGGTGGGTGATTCAGCTTCTGAGATTTTGATTAGTGTCATTTCTCTTATAGTTCTTGGTTCCACTTGGAGATTTCATGATCTCTTACTCATCCCTGGGTGAATTCAGAGAGGCAAGTGTCAAATGGGCAATTTCTAGAAGATTCTCTGGGTTTCCACCTAGCCAACTACCTCTTCCATTTGTCTGCTCTCACCCATCGTACCTTACAGAAGGGCTTTTTAGTATGCATCACACCCTAAGCACTGAGCAGTCTATACGGTCCAGTTTTGACCAGCTCTGAGTATTTTTTCAGGGAGAGCTTCTGGGAGATGATGTAATCAATTGACCTTGTTCCTTTAGAGTATGAAACAACACTTTTAGGAGCTTAGAAGCCCTTGGTTCATGGACATATGAGATTGGGGTTGCAGTGCCCAAATATGTCTAGAACAGTTGCCCCCTAAAGCATGAGGTCGTAAAACTTTTGATGTCGATTGAAATGCTTTATCATGAGGACTTGAGGTTTTTCAAACTGGAAGGTGACCTATAATAAGATACAATACAATACATTATCTTCATAATATTTTCATGATCTAGCTGAGGCAGGCATTCCCATGCTTGGATTTATAAATTCATTTTCATGTACATAGGAAAGACAATCATCTGTGGTAGACTGATTATTCTGGTAGAGCCATCATCCCTTAGCTTGGATGATTATCTATGCAGCTATGATGTACATTTGATGTCTTTATTTTCTTGAATATATCATAGCCCAGATGGATGAAACTAGATCATGGGTCTTCAAATTCATTCAATCTTCGCCCAAAGTACAAGTCGATCCATGTGAAAGTATGTTCTGATGTCAAACATGGAAAGACATCGCCTGATTACCAGCCAATGATGTAAGTTATTAACAGGCACGAGAGGAATCACCGATAATGATGATGACGCTCAAGGCATGGTAGTACAATTCACGTGGTGCGAATACATGAGTCGATGTTGAACACCACGCAAAATCTTCCAATCGAAGGCCATTGATGTAAACCTATCACCGGAAGTGAGAAACTTGCCATTGAGGCATGCAAGCTTCAAAATACTGAAAGGGTTGTTCCTAAGTCAACTTCTTGGATAATGAGCTGATGTTGACAAGAAGTGACTTGTCGTAGGAGGGCCTTAATGAATCCCACATCTACAACATGAAACGGAGCAAATGATTTCGTGGAGGTGAAAATGATCTGATGATACAAGGTTCAGGGTGGAAATCATGAAAGAATGAAGCATGAAGGTATTGCAGTGGATGAGATGTAAGTTGGGTTGGTGAATTCTCTAAGCGACTTCTCTTGAACATATCAGCGACACTGAAATGGATTGGTAGCATTCACCAAAAATGGATGGTACAGAGGACCAATGGTGATATTATTGGTGAACAGAATAACCCGACCCGACTCAATCATGGTGATGTAGTGAAAGTGTCATGTTCAAGAGCGACCTGCTACTAATAAAGTTTCTTCAAGTTTTCTTCCCAATTTTTCCCCAGTCATTTCTGACTAGTACCTCTTATTTTTGTCAAGCTTGAGGAGGATAACATATGCTTGTTCTATAATTTTCCCTTCGGGCAAACCTGTCACTATGTTTTAACAAGCCTAGCGACAGTGAAACTCGCTCTTGTCTGCATGGACAAGTTTGTTGCTATTGTTTTAACAAGTTTAACGACAAAGATAACTTGGTCCTTTTCAATTTTAGAGAGTCTGAAAAGAGACAGAAAGGAAAATCTAGTAATCCTTTTTCATAATATAATCCCTTAAGTCTGAGAAATTATAAAATAATATGAAAGGGATGACCTTTCGATAGTTTTAACAAGCCGAACAAGACAAGCGCTCAATCTTTTTGTGTAATGATCCCTCAGGTCCAGAAAGATTAAAATCTAGAGGAGGGATGGCACTTCCAATCACTTTAACGAGCTGGAGAGGCCAATTGCTCAGCAATCTTTTCATATTTCACGAGTCAGACGAAAAGAGCTTAAAGGAGACTCGTTTTTTGAGGAACGAGTGATGTTTTCGGATAGCAGCTGGTTCCAGGTAAGGTTTGGAACTTTTCAATCATGGCAGTGTAAAGAATATGGCTAATACAATCACTCATCGCAGCTCTTCCTCGAAAAGGGTAAACAATCAAACGGAGGCATATGATCGGCTAAAAAAGAGTGGAGGTGATGGTAAGAACACAAACAAGGCTCAAAAGCTGATGATTATGTGATCACAACGGTTATTTACCGAAGGATGGGTTCATTTTTTAATGAGGTTAAACGCTGGGGGAACATATGCTCATTGCTAGGTTTATTTTTAACGAGCTTGAACTTCGTGTAAACCTGCTCATTTTTGGTTTCATGTTTACACAAGCTTAAAATGAAAAACATGCCCCGAGCATAATGACGCAAATCTAGGTGCATGCCCCCTAAGCTTCATTACATTCAACGCAGTGGTTGGAATGAAGGTTTACCTTCGAGATCTTTGAAAGACTCGACTTGGATTTTACGAGATCATAATCAAAGACTCGATTTGGAAAGGGAGTTGTTTCATTTTTTAATGAGGTTGACACAGTAAAAGAACTATCCTCATAACCCTTGTTTCATTTTGTAACGAGGTCGACACAAGATAAGAACCATCCTCGGTGACCCATAGTATCAAAATGGTCAGAGTTCTTCTTAATCTTTGACGATGTAGAAGATATCATATGACAGGTTTCCACTGTGGCCATTTCCACCAGATTACTTAGAAGTGGGAGGGCAAAAGTACCCATTAAGGAAGGGTCTTTTAGGAGACCTACTTTGACATTTTGAAGTGATTGAGAACTTCCATGGATCATTGGAATGCTTCCCGTAACTTGTGAACTGTTGGAGAGGAAGGTTTGTTGTTCAATGATTGTAATTCCTCCTTGGAAGGGAAATGCAATCTTTCTAAAATAAGTTGACACAATTCCAGCCATAGCATAAATCCAGAGCCTTCCCAGTAAGATGTTGTAATCGAGGTTTCCATCAATAACTTCGATATCAATTTCTATTGTCTTGCCCCCCAATTCAACTTGCTACTTAAAATCTCATACGGGGTGTATGTTCATCCATCGAATGCTTTTAATGTCATTGATGATCTTGACAAGGGTGGTGAGCCTAAAGTTTTCCAGCAAATCATTGACATAATGCATGTAGATGCCCCCTCATCAATAATTGTTCGATGAACAGTTTTGTTGAGGGCTTTCACTTGTATGAGGAAAGCGAGTTGAGCTGGTAACTAAGGTTCATATCCTTTATGATTAAAGGCCACAAGATTGGAATCTGTTGGGTCAATACCACCTATTGCTGATAATAGAGCCTACTTTTGGGAGGGCCAATTATGTAGTACTTCAAGTGTCGACATAGCAGATGGCGATTGGGCTAGATCCTCTACTATATTATAATTTTGTGCTGCTCGAGCATGAGGATTAAATGTCGATTTTTGTACTGCTCACTTTGGTGGCTTTATTGTTAGCTCAGGAATGATGGGTGGTACAACTTCTAACGAAGTTATTATCGAACTACTAGGTTGATCTGTAGCCTTGTTGTTCGACAACTTTGGATTCCCATAATCTTTATTCCTTGTCGATATCAAAGCATCATTTTGTTGTTTTGAGATGGATAACATAAGAACTTGGGATGGGGAAGCTAGATTGAAAGCAACCAGGTTAGTTTCTGGGTTTGGAAACGAATCAGTTAACACCGCTGAGGTAGTTGAAGCATTCAAAAATTTCACAACCTTAGCTCGATGTGGACAATCTTTCGTGAAATTATCATTGTCACATATTAAACATGGATAACGAGGTTTCTATTTCCCAGTAGGGTTCTCAGAAGATTTTTCAGGAGATGAATCATCTAGTTTCTTCTTTTTTCTTTTCTTTTTCTTCTTGCCCCCTGGTTGCTTTGGTTCTTTGCCTTTGTTGGTCGACACAGCATGAACCTCCGAGGCAAGAAGTTTGTCATTTGCCTTTTTACTAGACACTACAAGGGCTTTACCAGATGGGGCCTTCACGATTTGCATACTTGAGGTGCCAATCACACCATCGCCAGCATGAGAGTCCCTGTTTGATTTAGGAGGAGGAGGAATGGAAAACTCGAGTCTAGGAGCATCAGGAATTTTTTCATAGAGTGTGCCAGACTAAGTATAGATCAAGTCTAGATATTGTGCATGAGAAATGACTTGCTCTTCAATGACAACTCCTCCCTTGGCCACATCTTCTGTGATAGAAGGTAACAATGACTTAATAAACCATTAAGCTAACAGTTGATCAGGAACATATGTCTTTACCATTCGACGACAATGCTGCCACTCATGAATATGATCAAATATGTGAGTAGCTATTGTAAGCAGAGAGTGCCAACCTCAGTCTTTCGCTTGGCTCCTTGCTTGTTTCCTCTCCCCTTTGATAGAGCTTTGCCACTCTTTCATCACTTGTCCCGCTTTAGAGAATACATGTAGAGTCAAAGCAGCATAATACCATCAAAGCATAGAGATATATAACCATAAATAATATAGGATCACATGTATATCAACCATACAAATTCATATATCAATACAAGATTCAGAAATATACAAGAATATGGAGGAAAACTCAAATAGCTTTATTGATAAAAGTAGTAGAAGAGAGGATTACAACCCATTGGACTGACCCAGTGCCATCCTCCCAGCATGAAAGCCCTCTTCACCTCATGAAAAGCTATATCACCCAACCCTATGATGTTTCATAGAGAAACCAATAACACTTCCTTACAAAATACAAGATTCCAGTCTCTGGATCTCTAGGATGAGGGATCCATATATAGATATTTGCAGGTGGGTGAGTCAGCTTCTGGGACTTTGATTAGTGTCAATTCTCTGATAGTTCTTGGTTCCACTTGGAGATTTCATGATCCCTTACTCATCCCTAGGCGAATTCAGAGAGGCAAGCATCAAATGGGTAGTTTCTAGAATATTCTCTAGGTTTCCACCTAGTCAACTGCCTCTGCCATTTGTCTACTCTCACTCATCGCACCCTACAGAAGAGATTTTCAGTATGCATTGCACTTTTTTCATGTAGTAGGTGAGATGCATCGCACCCTTAGCACTGAGTAGTCTGTATGGTCGAGTTTTGACCAGTTTTGAGTAGTTTTTTAGGGAGAACTTCTGGGAGATGATGTAATCAACTGACCTTGTTCCTTTAGGGTGTGAAACAACCATTTTAGGGGCTTAGAAGCCCTTAGATTATGGAAATATGATATTGGGGTTGCAGTGCCCAAATATGTGTATAACAGTTGCCCCCTAAAGCATGAGGTCGTAAATCTTTTGATGTCAAGTGAAATGCTTTATCATGAGGATCCGAGGTTTTTCGAAGTGGAAGGTGACCTATAATAAGGTACAATACAATACATTATCTTCATAATTTTTCTGTGATCTAGCTGAGGTGGGCATTCCCATGCTCAACTTTATAAATTCATTTCCATGTACATAGGATAGACAACTGTTTATGTGGTAGACTGATTATTCTGGTAGAGCCATCATCTCTTAGCTTGGATGATTATTTGTGTAGCTATGCTGTACATTTGATGTATTTATTTTCTTGAATATATCGCAGCCCAAATGGATGAAACTAGATCTAGGGTCTTCAAACTTATTCAATCTTCACCCAAGGTACAAGTCGATCCATGTGAAAGGATGTTCATATGTCGAACATGGAAAGACATCGCCTGATTACCAGCCAATGACGTAAGCTGTTAACAAGCGCGAGAGGAATCACCGATAATGATGATGACCCTCAAGGTACGGTAGTACAATTCATATGGTGCAAATACATGAGTCGATGTTGAACACCACGCAAAATCTTTTGGTTGAAGGCCATTGATGTAAACCTATCGTCGGAAGTGAGAAACTTGCCATTGAGGCATGCAAGCTTCAAAGTACTGAAAGGGTTGTTTCTAAGTCAACTTCTTGGATAATGAGCTGATGTTGACAAGAAGTGACCCGTCGTAGGAGGGCCTTAATGAATCCCACATCTACAACACGAAATGGAGCAAATGATTTTGTGGAGGTGAAAACGATCTGATGGTACAAGGTTTAAGGTGGCAGTCATGAAAGAATGAAGCATGAAGGTATTGCAACAAATGAGATGTAAGCTCGGTTGGTGAATTCTCTGAGTGAATTCTCTTGAACATATCAGCAACACTGAAATGGATTGGTAGTGTTAACCCCAAAAATGCATGGTACAGAGGACCAATGGTGATATGACCAGTGAACAGAATAACCCAACCCGACTCAATCATGGTGATGGAGTGAAAGTGTCATGTTTAAGAGCGACCTACTACCAATAAAGTTTCTTCAAGTTTTCTTCCCAATTTTTCCCCAGTCATTTCTGACCAGTACCTCTTTATTTTTATTAAGCTTGGGGAGGATAACATATGCTTGTTCTATAATTTTCCCTTCGGACAAACCTATCGCTATGTTTTAACGAGCCTAATGACAGTGAAACTCGCTCTTGTCTGCATGGACAAGTTTTTCGCTATTGCTTTAACAAGTTTAACAACAAAGATAACTTGGTCCTTTCCTATTTTAGAGAGTCTAAAAAGAGACGAAAAGGAAACTCCAGTAATCCTTTTTCGTAATATAATCCCTTAAGTATGAAAAATTATAAAATAATACGAAAGGGATGACTTTTCAATAGTTTTAACGAGCCGAACAAGACAAGTGCTCGATATTTTTGTGCAATGATCCCTCGGGTCCAAAAAGATTAAAATCTATAGGAGGGATGGCACTTCCAATCACTTTAATGAGCTATAGACATATTTGGGCACTGCAACCCCAATCTCATATGTCCATAATCCAAGGGATTCTAAGCCCCTAAAAGTGTTGTTTCATACCCTAAAGGAATAAGGTGCGATGCATACTGTAAAGCCCTTCTGTAGGGTGCTATGAGTGAGAATAGACAAATGACAAAGGCAGTTGGCTAGGTGGAAACCCAAAGAATCTTCTAGAAACTACCCATTTGACACTTGCCTCTTTGAATTCGCCTAGGGATGAGTAAGAGATCATGAAATCTCCAAGTGGAACCAAGAACTATCAGAGAAATGACACTAATCAAAATCCCAGAAGCTGACTCACCCACCTACAAATATCTATATATGGATCCCTCATCCTAGAGATTTAGAGGCTAGAATCTTGTATTTTGTAAGGAAGTGTTGTTGGTTTCTCTGTGAAACATCATAGTGTTGGGTGATCTAGCTTTTCACGAGGTGAAGAGGGATTTCATGCTGGGAGGATGGCGCTGGGTCAGACCAATGGGTTGTAATGCTCTCTTCTACTACTTCTATCAATAAAGCTATTTGAGTTTTCCTCCATATTCTTGTATATTTCTGAATCTTGTATTGATATATGCATTTGTATGGTTGATATACATCTGATCCTATATTGTTTATGGTTATAGATCTCTATGCTTTTATGGTATTATGTTGCTTTGACTCTACAGGTATTCTCTGAAGCAGGACAAGTGAGGAAAGAGTGGCAAAGCTTATTAGAGGGGAGAGGAAACAAGAAAGGAGCTAAGCGAAAGACTGAGGTTGGTACTCTCTGCTTCTCTCTCATCTATCTCTCATAAAGGAAAACACAAGTGACTTTAGTTTTTTTGTTTCTAAGATAGCTACCCATCTTAGTGGGACTAGCAGCTCTAAATGGACACTAGTTTTCCCGATAATAGTGGGGGATAGGCATGACCTCCTATTAATCCACATTCGGATGCTTGCCTCCATGAGCACCCAGAAAATCTTGGTATCATGAATCTATTTCGCGTCTTTGGTGGCCCAGAGCGAAGCGTACTTTGCGGCCTCTAGTAAGTCTCAGTCGATGCTTGGGAACTGGCTATCCTCCAGAGGTTCTCTTGCTATCAACAAGATGGATAAGAGCAATCACGCGTAGTGGAAGGTCTTACCCTGGTCCTAGGCTTCTCGACAGTTGAGAAAAAACTCCTCGCAGAGGAACTTGGCCCAGTTGAACTAAACCCCCTGTGTGCATTATCCAACCAATGCAACCACCGGCGCTGGTACTTCATCAGCGCGACATTTTCTCATTACCTTACCGGCCAGGAGTTGGGTGGATACGTGCACCCATTTATCTTTAAAACTAGTGATATCATAACCCCTCTTTTTATTTTCGAGCTTATATTTTGCCTTCACGGCCTCTATGAGAGCCAAGTCACTGCTTTTCCCTGCTATCATCGTGGGGTCCTTTCCCTTATAGGGAAGCTGAGAAATTTGGTGGATGAGATCTGCCATGATGGGAATAGGCTCCTCCAGCCATAAGTACCCATCATGCACCAGGCAGAGCAGTTGCTTGATGATGAAAATGGTGATGGACGCATGGTGGAAATGTTGTATCCATAGTAGATGAAGCAACTTGGCCTTTTCAACACCGTGCAGCCATTTTCGTGGCTCTAATGTTATCTTCATCCCCTCCGTATTCTGTTTCATCAAGTTTGTTGTTTCTAAGTGCAAGAACTTCTCACTGTTCGCGAGGTCTCAATCGTCAAATTTCATGGTGGCCACACGACCTAGGTGTGAGCCTTCAAAGACAATTCCATCAGGGAGGAGCGGGGTTTGGAGTGTAGATCCAGGTTCAAGTCCTGGAAACGGAACCATTTCTTGGCTTAATGGTGCCTGACCCAAGTTTAGAGGTGATTTAGCCATACAAATCTCAATACTACTGGCCCTTTCGGCAATAGTCCGTGGAGCGCGGGCTGAGATCTCACCCGAAGGATTATGGGAGGGTGTTAGAACTAGGTTTTTGCACCTTAGAGATGTCTGATGATTTTAGGTGGTCCGTAGTTTGACCTTGTGGGCATGTCACTATGCACACCTATCAGTACTTTGCTATGCGCAACGCTGCCTTTACGTAGCCTTATTCTAGGCCCAATCCATGTTATTACCCAATTCCTTGCTATTCACCTAATTTAGTCAATCACTTAGCTCATCCGTATATGTCTAGTTATATTTAACAATATTTAGCATTCATATAAGTACGGGCGATAAAAAAACAATATAATTAAACAGGAAATAGCACAAGAACAGATACACAAGATTTGGAATCAACTTCTTCCTTATTGTTCTCCTTCCTTAGTTATAGACTTGACTCTACCCTACACACTCAGCTACAGGGGTCCATGCACTCAGCTGCGGACTCTTCTAGGCCTCTGCGCACTTAGCTGCAGAGCCTCTTCCTAATACTACGACCCAAAAACACTTAGACTCTTACGCTATGCTTGCTATATTCTAGACTCTATTGGTTTCTTCATGTCTCTCCTTATTCTTACAAATTAGAGCCTCACTCTATTTATACAATCCCATGGTCTGTGAACCATGGGTAGGATGACACTACATTCAAAACTTTAGGGTGGACAACCATATGACTCTAACATACAATTTGTGCTCCGCGCCCGCACTTCGCAGATCTTTACAATAACATTATTCAAAACTTTGGGCTTTGAGCCCCAAAACATGTTGTGGGGGGATTCCATGCCCAACAACATCTTAAAGTGTCTGCCTAGCAAGTAATGTCTGGACTTCTAGAGTACGTACACCATAAAAAACCCTTTGTGCTCTGTCATCGAATAGTTCTTTCTAGCCTTCGATAACTTCCAGCTTGCAAATGTTATTAGGTGATCCAGTTCTCCTTCACCGGCCTGTGTCAGTACTTCTCCCAGTGCAATACATGACGCATCCACATGCACATGAAATTCCTTCTTCCAATCCAGGAAGACTAGCATCAACACGGTGACCATTTTCTCATTTAACACATCCAATCTTTGTTGACATTCCTCATTCCAACATAATGTAGCATCCTTCTGTATTACCTTTTCCATCAGCGCAGTAATCTGGGCGTAGCTCTTGATGAAATTTCAATAATAACTAGTATGACTGAGTGTTGCGCGCAACTGTTTAACACTTCTTGGCACCTCAAAATTAATTATAACCACAATCTTAGCTAGGTCCACCATTAATCCTTGTCTGCACACTACATGATCCAACAAGATTCCGAAAGGGACGCAAAATAGACTCTTTTTCAAGTTTAGCATGATTTGATACCTCAGATACGTATCCAACATCAAGCGTAAACTAGCTACATGGCACTTTATGAGCCTAAACACCATCCAAGCATTAAAGTATACTTCCAAAAACTTGTGAATTAACTCTTTGAATGCCACAATGACTATGCACAAAAATATTGTGGGCGCATTCTTAAGTCCAAAAGGCATTACCATATACTGAAAGCATCCCCACTTAGTCGGAAAGGTCATCTTACTCCTATCTTCCAGCATGATATTTATCTAATGATATCCATAGAACCCATCAGTAACCTAATATTCTTCCTATCCACCAACATTATCCAATATCTCATCCGTGAATGGAGTTAGAAAGGGATTATGAACGCAAGCGTCATTCAGTTTCTTAAGATCTACACAGATCCTTATCTCATCCTTCTACTTCTTTTCCTGAAATACCATGGAGCTTACCCAATCATACTCCTCGACTGGTTCAATAATCCCTGCTGTAAGAATTTAATCCAACTCTAAGCGGACATTTTCTTTATACTTTTGATTAAGGTGACATGGCCTCTGCTACACAAGCTTCATGACTAGTTTCAAGGTTATCTTCATCACTCCTAAATCGCCTACTATCCCCTTCAAGTATAAAAACTTTGTAGGGAATAAATCTTGATATTCGCAGAGCAACTCAACAACCTTATCCACCGTAGCATCATCCCATTAGTCCCCTAACATCGCAAGCCTCAGCTCTGCCTCTATTCCAATGTTCACTTGCATAGCTTTCAATGGTGCGGTGATATATGGATTCTCTATCTGCGGTCCTGAACTTCGCAGTGACCCTCTGTCTCTGGGATATTAATGTTCCTTTGATCCTCCTCTTCTTCCTTAGCAATCACATTGTACCACTCCAGTGCATGGCACAGTTGGGTGGTCCAATCTGGTTGAATCAAATCCATGGGGTCCTATGGTATTCTAAAGATAGTTGCCTTGACCTCTTGCAATGCTTCATCGATGCACTTGAATCTATCCTCAAATCTAAAAGTCATTAAGAATCCTTGGCTAAAAATATCCCATTCATTTGCACCATGGCATAGCTCTATTTCTAGGTACCAATTCATTGGTATTACGTCTAAAGTGTGAAGGAACAGATGCACCCACTCCAGGTACGGTTCTACTCCATAAGCATCAGTTCATTTTGCTAATTAATCACGTGTATCACTCCTCCAATCATATTTCTCTATCAATCGCACCTTTGGGTGACTAAACCACACACTCATCATTCTTTTGTATTCACGTCATCCATCAAAATTGTCTTTATGCATACCCCACCACCTTGCAGGCATAGCGCGTAGCACCAAGTCCAAGGCTTGGAAGTGAGGCTTATTTGGTACTTCCTTTTCAAATGAATCCAAAAAATTATCAACATTAGTTAAACCATCATCATAAGGAAAATTGCTTACCTCCAATGATACACAATGCAATGCCGTATTCATCATATTACAACACAGCATGGACACTTCATGCTTTTGCGGTCCTGTGCAATACATCCATCAACTGTTGGATTCACCCAATATTGATCTCATGTTGTTATATTATAAATATGGTCCAAATCATTGTCACTTTCATAATCACGGACCAGTTCAACATAGCGTGGTCTTCTGTAGGGTCCAAGGTACTACTATGTAGAGAAATTTCCTTTCAAATGACATCGTTCACTTCTTCAAATTGATCACCCCATTCATTTCAATAGACCATTCAATCCCAAGGAGTGCAGGATAGGGATTGTTTTCATCAACAATCTCTATCACTTCGAAATCAGCCAATGCGCTCGCACCTTCGATATTTACTGTAACTCCCTACAATATTCCCATGGGGATAATATTTTGTTGGTTCACCATCCTCAACTCAATAGGGGACCACTGTAACATAGGTATCCCCATTCTCTCCCATGTTTGTTTAGGAAAAACATTCGCATCTGACCCAAGATCCAAAATAACTTGGTCTATTTCATACTCTCCTATTTGCACGGTGAGCCTCATCTCACGCCCTGTTCTTGCCTTATGCTTACCAATTTTCCTAACCACGCACGGTCCCTCAGGAGAATTTTCTTTACCAATTCCTTTATTGATCAACTCCTGTAATCTTTTCACGACCTTGCTATCATGTAGCAGCTTCATACAGGTCTCCAAAAATCTAGTAAGCATGGATGGGTCCATTTCTTGAGACTTCTTAACCTAGCTCCCTGAGGTAGAAGCCTCATCGAAGCTTTTCTTTCCTTCCATGAAGGTTTCTTTTGTGCATTCTAAATTAAAACCAACCTCCTTCTCTAGAGATTTATGGACGCATTCCCTCTCTTCAGGTTATTTCCCCTTATCTTCACCAGTCGTCATTCCACTTCATAGCACAATATTCACATTGGGATCCTCTTCGCGGGGTTTGGCCCTCATCATCTGCAGGTTCTGGGTAGGTTGTTGAGGTTGTGTCCCCTTTTCCTACAACTTAGCTATTAATAAAGGGCAGCCTTCTATTGCATCCAATACGTGAGCATTATTTCCATCATCAACTCATAAATACAGTAGTTATGCTCATCGTGACCCACTGATTTGTAGAAGTTGCAGAAGAGTTGTTGTGGCGTCTGTACAAATTTCTGCAGCAAGTGACAATTGTTTGTTACATGTTTTCCAGCTACCTGATAAATAACACACCACAGCACAAGCCCTGTACTTGACCTTGCTTGAGCTTTTGGCCTCAGAGGCATCGGCCCTCCTCCCGCAACATAATTCATAAATATAGGGAAAAAATCCTTATCATGCCCTTGACTCTTACATTTTAGACACCAAACTTCTTTGTGCACCTTAGGCCAAGCTACTCTATCCTTCTTCAGACTTTGGAATTCTAGGAAAATTTTTTTCAACTCCACATGAATTTCTTGAACTCCCAAAGCATCATCTTGAATCGACATCTCATGCAATCTCATCACAATCTCTAGGGCTTCTGCTTGGGTCCCAATCTTCTGTTGTGATAAAGCAACCCTTAGATGAGGCAAGAGCGAAGCTACAAATCATTCATGGTGCTTCCCATCTGTAAGATTAGCTTCACAGATCTTGCATTTCAATCTCTGATCCAGCTCCCAGGGTGTCTCACCAGGCCTCATCATGATCTCCTTGAATCCAATGATTTATTGCTCTTCAGACTTGGACCTACTAAATTCCTTATTCAGCGCAGTCTGAATGTCTACGAATGCAGCTGTCAGGTTATCAGTGAAGTACTTGATTTTCTACGTTAGCGCGCACTCATATAAGTCAGTAACCAACATTTCTTTCTTCATATGATCATCTGTAATGTTATGAGATTTCCACACAGCCTTCGCGGCAAACCAAAACTAGTTTGGGTCCTCATTTCCCAAGCCCTTAAAAACGGGCAACTTCATCATATTCACCATATTGAACGGTGGAGGAGGTGGTGGTGATGTGGGTGAAGGTGTATGCAGTGGAGGTAAAGATGGAGGTGGTGTGGGCGGATGGGGTATTTGTAGGAACCCTTGTCTTATTAACTGGACAGCACTCTACGGAGAAGCTTGTGCTTCTCCTTCGTTGTTACTTAGAGGAGGCTCAATAAGCGAGCTATATTCAAGTCATGGTCTCCTTCTGTCCCTAAATAAATTTCCACTTCGCATAGCTCCAAATGTCAAGGTAATTGCATAACCATTTTTTCACACAAGATCATTTTAATCCAAGTATTCAAAGATCTTAAATACTTACCTCACGGTCCCTTGAATAATCGTCGCTCTGCTTTGTTGTAGCTGACCGAGGTATCGACCGCAAATTCTATCACAAATTGTCCTAAGATGCGATGAATCTAGTGATCGATAGCGTGTGTGATCTTATCTTCAAAGGCTTCCAATCTTCGTACTAGCTCCGGGGTCCACACTATTGGACCGTCAAGCCTCCACCTTCCCTATCCATCTGCTAATTTAGCGAGCCACTTGTATAGCTTGACTAGGAAGGAACAAACAAAAAAATTGTGTATCTCCATGTACAAATACCTACCCAACCATTGTTCTTTCTTCAATGGCAGATTTATGTTTTCTTGTGCCGTGAATTCATGGATCTTTCTATCCAACCAATCTTCAATTTCCTTCTTAGTTGGATTCCAGTGCTATGACATCACACATCTCTTTATGCAGATCCCGGTCCCAGCAACGAAACCATTTGTTGGCTTAGTGGGTCTTGACCTAGGTTAAGAGTTAAGTTTTCCAAAACAAATCCCTACACTACTGGCCCTTTAAACATCAATCCGTGGAGCATGGATTAAAGTCTCACCCGAAGCAGTATGGGGGGATGCTGGAACCAAGTTTCCGCACTCATAGATGATTTTGATGTCATTTTGTGCCCTAAACCAGCCTTCGTACATACCGATAAGCCCTTAAGGCTTATTAATATAACTCCCTCTTATCGGCGTCTAGACCTTCGTGAAGGTCTACGACTGTCTTTCCCGAACCCTAAACAGGCGAGTCGACCACTTATGTGCTTATGTAATTACTCCTAAGTCTGTTATTACCCAGATCATCTTAACTATCTAATATCTTTAACATGTATTAAGATATTCTTCACGTAAAAATTTATTAGCACTTGCATTCATATAACAATGTAAACCATGCAGAATCGTGCATCAATACAACAATAAAACATAAACCCATCATTCATCATAATATAAACGTGTTTGTTCATAACATAAGTAAATAGACAAAGACACAGATATTTTCAGAATAATCTCTTTATTGATACTTCAAATTTGATTACAGACTCAAGACAACCCTACACACTCAGCTGCAGGGGTCCATGCACTCAACTACAGACTCTACTCTAAGCCTCTGCGCACATAGCTACAAAGCCTCTCTTCTAGGATAAGAATATTTTCTCTTTCCTTCTTAATGACCCATTACATTCATTCTTCACTCATGACTATCTTCCTTAGACTCTCTAAGACTCTCCTTTTTATAAAATCCCTGGTCTATACAAGCTGACACAACTTACATAAAAGAAGGGAAAATCCCTTTATGATAGTTACTATCTATGCACTCTACGACCACAACTTGAGGAGACTTTATACTTTACATAACAAAAATTGGGCTTTCTACCCAAAAACTTGGGCTTTTGCCCCAAAATCAACTGTAAGGGACCCTGTCCCAACATCTTCAGGTCACTCTCACAAACATCAAACAGTGAAAAAGTGGGTTTGTCACCCTTCTTATAGTCACTCTGGAGGTATGACTCACCTTAGCTAGTGTTTGAAATTGAAGCTATTCATTTCTATCTTGTTAAACATGCACCATATCACTATTCTGTTAAATTTTACTTATGCTCTGATGATCTTTTAGTGTCTTTATGCAGAGTTGACCAAGTTTGACTCTGGATGAGCACGTTATGTTTTGGAACTTTTTCTCACTCTTGAACTGAAAAACTCCCAATTTACCTTCTCCAGACTCGTAAAACTCTTATGAATAAGATATGAGCACATTTGTTTTTGGGACTTTTTCTCACCCTTGAACTGAAACACCCCCAAGTTACCTTCTTCAGGATCATAAAACTCCTATGAATATGACTTGGGTAATTCTTTTTACCTCTTTTTCTCCCTCCCTAAAACTGAAAAAGACATATTTAGTTTCCTTCATCAGACTCGTTAAAATTTTATGAAGATCTATCGAGTTTTTTTCCTCTAACTCATTAAAATTTCATGAAGAATATCAAGTTTACTTTGTCTCCTCATACTTGTAACAAAATGAGGTAGACTTTTTTTAAGCATAGATTTATCACTTTATCTAGTCTCAATGGATGAAGTTACAGAAAAGGAACTGTGTCGGGTATACTATTAAACCTTTGTCACATATGGTCATCAAACATGACAAAGGTACCACTTGGAGTCATCTTTATGATCTTTTCAGACTCTTTATATATGAAAATACCACTGAGTTTACATGTATGGACTCGTTAAACTTAATCATATAAGAAAAAATTGGACAGAACAGTGGCTCAATATCTATATTCTGAAGGATATTTTGGCAGCAGTAAATCCTTTGAACATGGGACCCCCTCAACAAACCTCTTTATCATCTTCTCATTGAACCTTACCATCCTATGAGCTTAGCCTTCATATTCTGATGTTCATGTATCCATGTATCCTAACACTCTTTTGTGTTCATGAGTCTAAGTTGTCTGGTAACCTTAATGCCATGACTTATATTGTTCAAGAGATTCATCTACTCTCTGCTTCATGTATTTACCATATCATCATATGCTTGATATTTCCCTCTGCTTCTTTGACCAATTTCTCTAATGTATCTCGAAAAAAATCATTCTTTCCCCATTTCGTGTCAATTGATGTAAGACACTTTATTTCCTACCTTTGACAGATCTCTTCCTATCGACTTCAACACCATATCTAGGAAGTAGATCCAGAAACATATTATTACCCTAGAACTTGTAGTCCTTAGTGGTAGTTTACCCCGCATTTGATTGGGGGTTTTCACTATTGGCTCCCAGTTGAACAATTCTACGAGTGTTCAACGACAACAAACTTTCCACACTCGCTAGTTTGTACTAGACATCTTGGATACCATCATCCTTATCAGTGGTCATTCTTGTGTCTATTAACTGTTTCCATCATTGACTAGTAATTAGATGATTTGTCACATGTTCAACCTCAACTCCTTTATTCACATGTGCAGAAATATGTCATTCAGAGAGGCAGCGACCAAGACCTTGGGTAGAGGCTTACATCACTCAGCCGTTTTTCCTCTCCCAATATGTAGATATTGTTTCTGAAGACAACTCTTCAAATTTATCATATTATGGCACAATTTCTATATTGTGCCTATCGGTGGACATGAAAGTCATACCTCTTCTAAGAAATCACTCTGATACAACCACTGAGCATGGAAATTCCCGACTTAAGACATGTTTATATATTCCTGACATATGTTGTTTTTTTAGGTGTCCTCCAGTTCCAAAGCTCTAATCCTCTCTCCCTTATAAAAATTATTTCGGTTATCATCTCCATCTCTCACCTCACACTTTAGGGGGCATATGTTATACACAAAATGACCTTCTCATGGGATCAAAGGACAAGGATACTTTGACTCAAAGAAAACACTAAGTTGCAGACCCATTTACTAGGGCAACCCACCCCAGAAACAAACAAAGTGAGTTATATTTCTCCTCATGACTTAAAAAAAAGCGTTATTCCCTAGGTTAAGGCTATGTTTTGCCTAAAGGGAAGTGTTACTTGATATTTATGAGATTCTAGAGTTCAAAGCATGAGTTTACTGACTACCACTCCACTTTTTACTCAAATTCCAATTTGAAAAGAAGGAAACATCTGCCTAAGTCTTAACTAAAGACATTGTTATTCCTAAGAGAGCTTCACGAGAAGGGTAAGAGAAATAAATTGAGGAAACATCCAAGATTTTTCCTAATTGTATGAAGAAATTGGCAAGGAGAGAGCCTCTCGTCATCTATAAATTAGATGCTTGGCCATTATAACAAGGGGTTGATCTAAATATTGAGATAAGCATTGTTATGATGTCAAAGAATTGAGAGAGAGAAAGAGGGAAAGGAGCCAAGGAGCTAAGCTAAGACTTGATTTAGAAACCATGGCTTTAATCATTCTTCTCTAATCTGGTAATATAGATATGCTCTTGTTTTGTCTACTTGATGATGTTGAGACTTGTTTTCTGTATATGTTAATGCAAATTCGATATTGATGGTTCTCTTAGATGCATTATAGATTTATATATTCCTATATGTTAATGTTTTTAGTCATTGAGATGTATATGTTGTGAAGGTTAATTCTTGTCTTGTATATGTGAATTTTCTTCTCTAGGAGCGGGTGAAGCAGTCTTCTCTTTGCCACACTAAGATCTCCGGTGAAATTTCACTAGAGATTGAGAGGTACCTCTTCTCTTTTACTTTTTCGATTCTAGATTAACATGAATATGTGCATGTATCCCTGAACAATTGTAAGTCACCTAATTATGTTTTCCCTTGGGTCCCAAGAGACCCAAGAGGGATTTTATGTCCACAACTACCCGTGCATTAATCCCTATAGCACTATACACTTGGATTTTGGCTTTCTTTACCTGAATATCACCTTCATATCAGTTGATCATCTTATCCCATACTTCTTTAGTTATTTTTTAGTTCATGACTTTAAGCAACTCAAATTCTAGAAAACCACTTAGTATTGCATTGATTACTTTAGTGTTATAAGAAAACTCTAGCTTATCATATATGTTAATCAATACATTTGGATTTTTATAACCACTCAACATTGTATTCCAAACATCTACACCAAGAGACATTATGTAAGTTCTCATCCTTACCTTCCAATTGTTAGACTGTTATTGAAGGAACTTGATTTGATATCAATTTTTGGAAACTAGAAAAATACTTAGTGGGGAGGTGAATCAGTATTTTAACACTTTTAACAGCTAATTATTCAATTAAACACATTTAACAATGCAATAGTGCATAATCACATGTAATTTGAACACCAGATGTTAACTTGGAAATCCATATGGCAAAAAAACACAAATTCTTTTTTATTATGGTGTAAATGTAAAAACTAACTCCAAATTACATCAAATTATGTAGGAACCAGTCTAGAGGAGGCTCCAACCCCTTTTTCTTTTCAAGCACCTACTTTCTCTAAGCACCAACTCCTTAATATCTATAAGCCCTAACCTGAAGAAAACTCCAACCCCCTTGATCTGTAAGCAACTACTTGCTCAACCTATCAATTCCCCCTTTCATCCATTTTCAAACTCAGATATGAAGTTTTTAATTAAAGATGTCATTGATATAAAAGTTAAACTTTCATATAATCTTCTCCTTACTCTACAAATACATATCTTTCTTTGATTCTCTAATTCAATTAAGCTTCTTATCCACTAATCTTCTCCTTGATGTAGTTTTTTTTCTATAAATCAGATCTCCATTCTTCAAACTCACATAAGCTCCAAGTCATGGTTTATCTTCACATTCATCCTTTGCACTGCACTTATTTTCATCTATGTTTCATTTCTGTATACATTTTCACTCTGAACCATTTAATCATATGTAGTGTGGCTCCCCTCTCACTTTTCTTTACAAAAACATGCTCATCTTCCTATTCACTACACCTCTATGTTGATAATAGGAAAAACAAATGTTAAAAATAACATCAAGAAAAATCCTAAAATATTTTGTCCTTGAATTAAATTGGGAATACAATTGTAACTCCACATGTCATGACAACTTGTAATAGTTAACTAAGTTAATTTGACTTAGTTACCTCTTTTAATTTGAGTTGAGTGTCTAACTAGAGTGATGTAGAGTGTATCCTATAATTAGGAGCACTAGTTGAGTTTATTTTGAGTTGTAATTATTTAATTCAGTCTAACTGAGTTAAATTTATTTAAACTAGTTCCAACTAATGGAGGAATTAGTGGGAGTTCTAGTAGTGAGATGTTGCATATGGTAGTGGGATTCTTCTTGTAGCAGTGGGGTGCAACCTATAGTGGTGGGGTGCATCCTGCAATAGTGGGGTGTAGCTTGCAATAGTGGGGTGTTGCTTGTTGAACAATGGGGTGACACTTGAAATGCAATGTGGTGTTTCCTGCAGTGATCAACCAATAAAATAAATATTCACTCATAATTAACTCATGCATGTCAGATTAGAGAAAGGTCCAGTTGAGATTGGAGTTAAGGGACAGTGTACTATCAGTTATAAAATCATCTAAATTAAACATATAGTGCATGCAGTCATAGGAAGGCCTATGAGGATTGTGCAGTTAATAATTCAGGAATTTTCCCATTAAATAGGGGTTAATTCCTTGAGGAAGAGTGCAAGAAATTAGGAGCTTGGAGGCTCGGAAATTTGGCTAAGTGTTGGCCAAAGGCGATCAGTCTGTTATGAAACCAGCTCAAGAAAAGATAGAAAAGATAGATCAACGCCTTAGAATTCAGCCTCTTCAAGGGGGCAACCTCCTTTACATTACATAAATGAACAATTCTTGGATGATTCAAATGACAAAACCTCCTTTCTATATATAGGAGTCTAAGGAGTCACAATATAACCCAGCCACCCTAACAATAATAATATAAAGCCACAAAAATAACAATAGAGGGATTCTATGGGGCACAATAATAACAATATGGGGGCAATAGGGGCACAACAATATTAATAAGGGGTATAACTACAATAGTATGGGGTAATCACTAGTATTATAGG
>APFE031162968.1:0-20659 GCA_000404065.3 Pinus taeda | reverse complement strand
TGCTAGATATAGGAAGGAATTCAATTCTTTGCTACCTTACAATGAATTAAATTGTGAGTACTTCCTGAATCAATCAACACTATTACCTTTTTCTTCTTGATTTGTCCTTCTATCTTGATGGTTTGAGGAGTGGTAATTCCCGCCAATGCACTACAAGATATGGTCGGATTATTTTGTTCTTCATCTAGGCTTTGTTCCTGGAGTATATCCTCTTCTTTTGACCTTTCTTGCTCCTTTTCTTCTTCCTCTTCACAATCTATGTAGAATAATTTCTTCTCAGCACACTTATGACCCTTAGTATATTTGCTATCACAACTGTAACAGAGCCCTTTTGCTCTTTTTTCTTCCAATTATTGTGGTGTCAACCTTATAGGTTGTTGAAGACTAGCGGCAACAACACTTCCGTCTTTATAGTTGTGAGTGGTATGCTTCCTGGTTGCCATAATTTTGCTTTCCATTTTTCTTGCTAACCTGAATGCCTTCTCTAATGAATCAGGTTCCCAAAGGCGAACATCATGTTGGATATTATCCTTTAAAGACCCTATGAACACATCAATCCTATGCTCCTCTGGAATATCTTTTACCCTTATGTTCAATTTTTGGAACTCCTCAATGTGCTCCATTATTGAACCCTTTTGTTTGAGACTTATCAATTGGCTAAAAAAAGTGTTGCTTTTTGTATCCTCATAATGTGCCATCAATTCTTCCGTAAAAATTGCCCAAGTGATAAATTGTTTACGAGAGCAAAGCCATTGATACCATACAAACTGATTTGGTTCCAAATATAAAGTTCCCATACGTACCTTTTGTGTGTTTTGCACATTATTGAGATCGAAAAATTGCTCCATCTGTAATATGCACGTTGCGTGATCCTTGCCATTAAACTTCCTCATATCAATTTTTGGAATATGGTGGGTCTTCGATCCAAAATTAAAGTCTATGGAATCATGGTTAACATTTCTTTTGTTCTCATCATGAGTTTCCTTTACTACCCTTTCACCCTTAATCACCCTTTCTTGTAGCAACTTATTCACATTTATCTTCAATTCTTCCATGTTTGTCTTCA
Source organism: Pinus taeda (assembly GCA_000404065.3). Taxonomy (NCBI): domain Eukaryota; kingdom Viridiplantae; phylum Streptophyta; class Pinopsida; order Pinales; family Pinaceae; genus Pinus; species Pinus taeda. The sequence continues at coordinate 19,593 of APFE031162968.1, read as the reverse complement.
AATCTATCTTAAAATCATCCATCTTAGCTTCCACGTCATTCATCTTAGCTTCTACACCTTTCTTAAACAATCCATCTTAGATTCTGTTCCTTTTTGTGTGAGTGACACTTGTTGCGCTTGGTCTCGTAATTTTGATATATCATGTTGCATTTCTTCCACTTCTTCATGAGTCATGCTAGAGCTTTCAGGTCGCCTACTAGATGTTTCCATTTTCTTTCTTCGAGTCATCAATTATCGATAATAATCCTTCACTATGCCCTTTGAATTCCTTCAAAATACTTTTTCAAACCAAGCTTAAGCGAACATTTAAAAAATATACACACCTTTTTTCACTTTGTAGGAGATCAATATTGCCTCTGACGTATCTCTGTAATTTTGGATCATCTAGTTTTGAAATTGCGACCTGTGGTAGCCCTCTATGTCCTCTTTCCAATGCCACTAATCTGACCCCAATTGGATTCTCCAATGAAGAGATGTGAAATCTCCCATAGTGACTTGATTATAGACTAATTCAATAGAGCGAACTTGTACGATGTTTCACGAGTCAGTTTTTCAACCTCTAGCGCTGAAAAATATATATAAGAAACTACAGTCCATCCTCTTTCTACACATTTTTATGAAATTTCAATCCAATGCTCAGAGAAAAAGTTATGACGATTTTCCCTAGGTCACCTGTTTGGAATGTAATTTAGGAGTTTGCAAAAAGACAAAATTCCTCAGATCCTATCTCCGTAATTATAGTACAAAATGCTCTGATATTCAGATCCGAGATTTAGCGCGATGTCTTATTAAATGGGTTTTTATTTTAACTTCTAAAACATCGCAGAAAAAACTTTATAGTGAAAATGCCACGATGACTTGTTTGCAGCAGCGAAACCCTAGAATCCAAAGCTCTGATACCACATGTTATGAAACCAGCTCAAGAAAAGATAGAAAAGATAGATCAACGCCTTAGAATTCAGCCTCTTCGAGGGGGCAACCTCCTTTACATTACATAAATGAAAAAGTCTTCGATGATTCAAATGATAAAACCTCCTTTCTATATATAGGAGTCTAAGGAGTCACAATATAACCCAGCCGACCTAACAATAATAACATAAAGCCAAAAAAATAACAATAGAGGGATTCTATTGGTTACAGTAATAACAATATGGGGACAATAGGGGCACAACGATATTAATAAGGGGTACAACTACAACAGTAATGGGGTAATCACTAGTATTATAGGGACCCAACACAGTCAGACAAAGGATAGAAAATACTTGTGCAGGTTGTGCTCAAGGTTGAACATAGCATATTGTATTAATCCACATGCTTTGACCAATTCAATATAAAGATAACAGGGGCTTTTAGCTGTGGATTTCCCCATAAAATCATTGTGTTATGTGTGATTGAATTGTCTCTCTTATATGCTTCATGATTTCATTAATCAATTATTATTTTCACTGATGAGTAGAGTAGATTCAAGTCAATTGTTTTAGCATATTACAATTTGTGGTTTGAATTGACAAGGAATTTCTACATGGTATTAGTGTTGAAATCGTTATAGAAAAGGAGAATTTGATTTTTTCTTTTGCAAGAGAAATCGGATTTGTAGTATCATACTTCAAAGCCAACAATATTTTGTTCTATGGATTGAGACTCGAATATATTCTTCAGGGTAGTTTGAACTATATTTCTTGGAAGAACAGAATGGAGGAAGTGTTGCAATACAATGGGCTTAAGGAATTCATAGACTAAGATATTCCTAATCTAGATGATGCTCAAGATATAGCAGAGTGGAGAAAATGTGTGGAAAATACGAGAAGGATTATCCTAGAAAGAGTTCGAAATCATATTTTCTCAAACATCCATGGTAAAGAGACTCCATTTCCAATGTGGAAGGCCTTGGAAAACCTGTTTCAAACCAATAGTGACCACAGGAAGCTGACACTGAAGGACAAGCTCAGAAAAATAAATATGGAGAAGGGCGACATAATACCGAAGTACTTGACCAGGTTCACCCAATATCAGGATGAGCTTGGAATTGTCAGTGTTACAATTTCTAAATACAACATGGTGAGCCTAGCACTTCTAGTCCTTCCCAAGAGTTGGCATAGCTACCAGGACTCAGTTAATGGGAGGGAGAAGCTACCAGAGTGGGAGTGTTTATGGTCCAACTTGGCATAGAAAAAGATTCAGCAGAACACGAGAGATGGACCTCATCTAAAGAAGTGGAAGAGGAATTTTCATTAGTTAAAAAAGAAAATAAATCCAAGGGAAAACATTATCAATGTGAGGAGGGTGAAAAGAACAAGGACCTATTGAACATCAAGTGTTTTCATTGTCACATATTCAGGCAGTGTGACATGAAATTCCCACAGAAGAAAGCAACTAAAAAGGAGCCTGCAGTAGCAGCAGTAGGTGAAGCTCTAGCTTCACTATTCAAACTTGATTTTACTCTCATTGCATGCATGGAAAGCACTATAGTGGGAATCATGTGGTATCTCGACAGTGGTGCCTTGTTCCATATGAAGGGGAATAGATACCTCTTTAGTGACTTATAGGAGAAAGACCTCAAGGAAACATAGAGTTTGGAGATGATGGGAGGTATAGGGTGACTGGTATCCATCTTATTAATTTTCAGAGGGAGTTTGGATCCCCTCTCAGGCTCACATATGTGATGTGTGTTCCAAGACTAAAGAAGAATCTTTTTTCTGTCGCTATATTGGAAACTCGTGGCTATGATGTGATATTTAGTAAAGGAAAGGTTTTCCTTAGACACATCACCACGGGATAGGTGAAACAGATCAGTGTACAAGTCAAGAAACTATATGCACTTTAGGTATAGGATGCATGCAAAGTCTTGAGGAGCAAGGAAAAGGTTAGAGACTTGGTGGTTCATAGGACGCATAAATTACCTCTCAATATGTAGCCTCAGATGCAGCCTCAGAAGCAGCCTCATCAAGTTGTAGAGCAACCACAATTGGAGAATCAAAGAGGATACTCAGTGGAAACATCCACTCAAGAAAACACCTCTAGTAGGAGGGGAATTTTGATCCAAGTGGGAATTAAGGATTACATGTAGCCATACATCTAGGTGTGAGGTGCGGCGATATCAAACCTTAGTCCAAGAGTTTTAGAAATTGTGCAGGATCCATTGAAGTGTTTTTTTCTCATGGATAATTAGATTTCTATGGGGGTCCACAATATTCAGTAGTAGGAAGATCAATTTCAATCTGATATTGAAGAGTGCAGAGTAGGAGGCTCAGTAGCAACACAGTTTTTCCAATAAACAATTGCAGACACAATTGATTCAGTTTCTTTTGTTTGGATGTTTTTTTTGGGTTATAGATGTTCGAGTAGCAACAACAATAGTGACAGGTGTTTCATGCAAAATATTCCAAAGGTATCGGATCAGGATAGAGTTGAATTCCTTTATTGTTGAGAGGAAGCGTTGAAAAATAGAAACAAGAATTGTTAAAAATAGCATCAAGAAAAATCCTAAATTAATTTGTCCTTGAATTAAATTGGGAATAAAATTGTAACTCCACATCTCATGACAACTTGTAATAGTTAACTAAGTTAATTTGGCTTAGTTAGCTCAGTTAATTCAATTTGAGGGTCTAACTAGAGTCATGTAGAATGTCTCCTACAATTAGGAGCACTAGTTGAGTTTATTTTGAGTTGTAATTATTTAATTCAGTCTAACTGAGTTAAATTCAGTTAAACTAGTTCCAAATGATGGAGGAATTAATGGGAGGTCTAGTAGTGGGGTTCTACCTATAGTAGTGGGGAGCTTCATGTAGTAGTGGGGTGAATCATGTCGTAGTGGGGTGCATCCTGCAGTAACGGGGTGCATCCTACAGTAGTGGGGTGTTTCTTGCAGTAGTGGGGTGCAACCTGCAGTAGTGGGGTGCTTCTTGTAGTAGTGGGGTGTAGCCTGCAATAGTGGGTTGTTTCCTATCAAAAAATGGGGTGTTTCCTGAAGTGTAGTGTGGTTCTTCTTGTAGTGATCAACCAGAAAACTGAAGATTCACTCATAATTAACTCATGTTTACCAAATCATAGAAATACCCAATTAATATTGGAGTTCAGGGACAGAGTATGATAAATTAAAAAGATGGTGCATGTAGTCATAGGAAGGCCTATGAGGATTGCACAATTCATAATTGAGTAATTTCCCCATTAAATAAAGGTTAAATCCTTGAGGAACAATGTAAGAAATTAGGAGCTTGGAGGCTTGGAAATTTGGCTAAGTATTCGCCAAGGGCAGTTAGTCAAATAGAAGATAGAAAATACTTGTGCAAGTTAAGCTCAAGGTTGAGCATAGCATATTGTATTCATCTAGATTCTTTGACTAATGCAATATATAGATAATAGGGGTTTTTAACTGTCGCTTTCCACAAAAAATCATTGTGTTATGTGTGATTGAATTCTTTCTCTTATATGCTTCATGATTTCATTGATCAATTATTGTTTCTGATGATGAGTAGAGTAGATCCAAGTCAATATTTTTAGCATATTACAATCTGTGGTTTGAATCTACAAGGACTTTCTACATTCTACACATCAATTTAAATAGGAACCATGTCCATTATGTTTATTTGTTGTTATATATATCTATCTATATCTATATCTATCTATCTATCTATATATTTTACTATATATATTATATATATATTATATAATATATATATATATATATATATATATATATATATATATATATATAATATATATTATCCACCCAAATTTCTTATTAAAATGGGCCTTTAATTTCTTAACGAAATTTTGGTGCCTGAACACTAAATTTATCTCTTGTAGCCCCTTATTTCACCTCCCTGGAGCATATGGACGCTAGCCAGAACCATGTGGTTATGTTCAATGTTAATTATCTAACTTAACCCATGCACTTAATGACTCAATCAAATCAATGGTGGAGAAATCACTTTGGGCCCCCTTTTCCTATCTGAGCTTTAATTAAAATGGGGAGTCCATAGTTTTCCATATTCACCTAATTTCATTAACATTTTGAACCCTTGCAAAATAAATATGGATCCCGAGGCCCTAACACATCATCTACTAGGTCATTTATGTACCACTTGTCATGCCACATCACTACCATGTTTAATCTCCTCAAGTTTCCATGTCATCTATCTTCCACTTGTCATTCTGCATCACTACCATGTGTCATATCCTCAAGTTTCCACATCATCTCTATATCACCTTTCATTCCACATCACTACCACATGTCACTAAGAAAAGGGCCTATTGGTCACCCAAAAAGTGAAAATCTTCCTACCATGTGTCCTCGCCTTAGTGTACCACATCATCACCTTACCGTATCATAGCAACTTCTCACTACCTAGATATCACCTGTGTTGGCCTGCTAATTTCCACCCATACTTTTATGTGCACATCATTTAGACCATGTAGTATGATAAGAACCTAGGTGCTAACTTTTGAGCCCCTTATGACCAGGGGTTGTGATTAGTGACCTTGTCACTTCTCACACTCCCTCTTGAGCTTTGCTTTTGTTCTTTGGGCGGTCTGATAGATGCATAAGTGCTTATGCCAAGCTCCCTATGACCAAGGGTTATGACAAAATGCCTTGCTTCCTCACTGACCATTGGTTGTTGCACTCTATCCTAATCTTTATTTAAATATTTGGTTTTGATCCAATGAGGATCCTTCCCTGGAACCATAACCAATCTTGACTTAGGGTGCTTCAAAACATGTTTTTCTCTCATTCCTTGGGAGTTAGGAAAATTTTCATATAATGTTGGACAAGTATTCAAGAGGTTTATTTAAACAAGCATATTTCATATGCTTCTGAATAATTTTCTATAGATAAAAATGTATTCAAAGATGGGCTAGACTAACAAATAACCAGGTCATCATAGCTTTAACAAAAACAACCAAGAAATCAATAACATCATAAGCACCATGCATGATGTTAGGGTCCAACCCTAACCCCTTTATTTATGTAATAGGGTGGAGTCATAGTTATAGTTATTTAAAGAGTCAATAAAGCCTATATTAATAATTGTAAGTGGTTGACCCACATTTAAGAAAGCAACCATAGTTAGTTGCAAATAGGCCATGGTATTAGATAGGTGGTATGGAGAGAACCATGGTATTGACCCATGGTATTGTATGTATAAATCTTATATAAAGGATAGAGACTCCCCATTGAGGAGTGTCGTGTCTTATTTTTTAATCAAGCTCTGCTTTGCTGGAGGTTGCCCCCTCAAAGAGGCAAGTGAACATTGCTTTCATCTCTAAATAATAAAATACTTGTTGTTTTTCTCATTTTTTTATGTGTACTGTGTTGTATTTTTGCACATGTTTGGTATTCTGGAATCTTCTCGCAGGTCAAGAGCATAACAAGTGGTATCAGAGAACTTTCCACGGCTAGTGGTATATCCATTTTTGTCAGAAATTTTTTTAGGCTAGAGACGTGTTCCAGTGTCTTTAAACCTCAGGATCTGTCATTGAGCGCATAAACCTATGGATTTGGGGAGGCATGCAAGTAGGAAATACAAGAGGTGGTCACACTTGTTGGACTCCCTTGTACAAACTGTCTTCCACGTACCCTCGTGGTATATCTAAAGCCCCCTAGGCTCACCTGAAACCTCACCTTAGATAAACCGTCAGTTGTCTTGCTGCTACAGTACACTAAGAATAGCACTCGGGGAGATTACTCATGTGTATGATAGAGTAGTCGAGTAGTATTGAAAATCGGGGAAGGATTGAGTTTTCTATAAATTAGCCACTGTAGTATTGAAAATCGGGGAGTAAAACTCCATTCAGAGTAAAATAAAAAGGAAACTTATATGAGACTTAGCCCATAAGAACCAAGACGACAAGTTGATCGTCATGGTACCATTCACTTGTCAGCTTCAATTTTTGAGTGGTCCCAAATTTTTTTCAAAGTGATGACAAGTGACCAAGATTTGTGTATGGTAGAAACCAGAGCTCAAGCCATGGCCAACAAGAAGATTGAGAGCCTTGAAAAACAGTTGGCTTCTTTCTAGAGCCTAGCGGACCAGATGCAGATATTCATGGACACTTTGAAAGTGAGCATGTTAAGGTTGCATCAGGAGGCACATGGTTTTTATGAAGACCTTGAAGGAGAATCTAGCCATCATATTCACTTCCATGGAAATTTCCCACCCTCGCCTACCCAAGCTGGACATGTATAAATTTTATGGCTCTAATATGATAGTATGGGTAGCATTAATGGAACAATATTTCATTCTGAATGATATCCAAGACAATCCAACTAAACTACGTGGGAGCCCTTTACTTGGACCAAGAGAGATGGCAATGGTGGCAGTGGCATCATAAATGCTATCCGAGGAAACTAACTTGACAGGTTTTCTTAAAATCTCTTTGTGACCACTTTGATAGAGACTCTAATTTTTATGTTCATCTTACTAAGCTCTAATAGAAAGGCACAGTAAAATAATACATTTCAACCTTTGATACATTATCCATCCGCACAAAAGGTCTAGGAGATGAACTCTACTTGGAATGTTTAATAAGTGGTCTCAAAGAAGCCATCCAAGCACATGTTCAGATGCACCACCCACCTACACGGATAGATGCTTGCAACAATTCTATTGAAGTGGAACGTGCTTTCACTGCCCAATATCCTCATCCAAATTTCATAGCCAAGGGACACCCCACCCACGATCAGGGTCTTACCCAAATACTTAAGGTTCAAAAGGTATCTCCAGCAGAAATGGCTAAAAGAAGAAAACAAGGATTGTGCTACTATTGTGATGACAAATACTCCCTAAGGTATAAATGCAATGAACCCAAATTCTTTCAAATTGATGTTACTGATCACAGCTCATCTAAGGAAGCCCCACCCCTTGAGGGACCAAAGGATGAAGTTGACAAAACCCAGCAGGACAATGAACTCCCATTTATGCCAGAGGAACAAGTTATCTCGCTACATGCTTTGGCGGGCATTTCTGTGCCTCAAACTTTCAAAATAAGAGGCTTTATTAAACATCACCCTGTAATAGTATTGATTGATAGTGGCAACACTCATATCTTTATCCATCAGCGAGTCGTTGAAGTTTTTCATTGTTTTGTCAGGACAGTCTCTAGTTTCCAGGTCCAGATTGCTGATGGGGGGACAATAAAATGTGAAGGCCGTTGTCAAAATATCAAACTTCAAATGGGAGACTACCACCTCAAGACCCACATGCTTTTGATTAACATGGGTGGTTGTGACATCATTTTGGGGGTTGAATGGCTTCACACATACGCCCAATCACCATGGATTTCCAAGAGTTATATATGATCTTTAAGTAGAATGACCACATGCATACCCTCTGTGGATTCTAGGTAGGTGCTCCTTCTATCATCAACTCGCATCGTATGGAAAAGTTTTTGGAAAAGGGCCATCACGGAGTTATCACCCAGTTTAATGCCATCTAGGCCATCGAGCTCACTACTCTTCATATTCATCCTGACATGCAACGGGTCTTGAATCGACACCAGCAGGTCTTTGACAAACCTAAAGAACTTCCACCCTCTAGAGGGGAACATGATCATAGCATCACTTTGGTCCCAGGAGCACAACTGCCAAATGTATGGCCATATCGACATCCTTTCACCCAAAAGAATGAAATTGAAAAAATCATCAATGAACTCCTAGAAGTAGGTGTCATTCGTCCTAGAATCAACCCTTATTCATCACCAATGGTCATGGTGCTCAAGGAATATGGGGAATGGCGCATGTGTCCAGACTTCAGGGCCCTCAACAAGCTCACGATCAAAGATAAATTCCCTATCCTGATTGTCGATGATTTTTTCGATGAACTACATGGTGCTCAATTCTTTACTAAGCTAGATCTTCACTCTAATTATCACCAAATACGCATGAAAGAAGTAGACATTCCCAAGGCTGCTTTCCTAATTCATGAAGGCCATTATGAATTCTTGGTCATGAAATTTGGTCTCTGTAATGCCCCATCCACTTTTGAAAGCCTCATGAATCACCTGCTGAAACCATATCTCTGAAAATTTGTCCTTGTTTTCTTTGATGACATTCTCTTCTACATCCTCACTTGGGAAAAACATCTTCAACATGTAGACTTGCTCTTGCAACTGCTCTGGAATCATAAATTATTTGTCAAATTGTCAATGTACTCTTTTGGCATGGAATAAGTTGAGTATTTGGGCCACATTGTGGGTTGTGAAGGTGTCTGGGTGGATCCCAAAAAGATATAGGAAATGCAAGATTGACCCCAACCAAAAATATTTGACTTTGAGGGAATTCTTGGGTCTCACCAGCAACTATCGCAAATTTTTCTGCAATTATGGTCATATTGCTAGACCCCTCACTAAAATTCTCAAGAAAAATTCATTCCTATGGATTGATGCAACACAATAGGCGTTTATGTCTCTCAAATAGTCCATGTGTTCCACTCTCGTATTGCTACTACCAGGCTTCAACAAATCTTTTGTGATTGAATGTGATGCTTTAGGTACTTGTATTGGTGTTATCTTAATGTAGGAAGGTCGACCCTTGGCTTTCACCAACCAACAACTAAGTGGGAAACATCTAGGGCAATCTACCTATGAGAAGGAGATGATGGCCATCTTACATGCAGTAGATACCTAGCAACCATACTTATTGGGGAAGCGTTTCCAAATCTGCACAAACCATCAAAGCCTCAAATATTTTTTGGATCAACGTCTATCCTCACCCCAACAAAATAAATGGCTGGCCAAAATGCTGGGATATGATTATGAGATAATTTACAAGAAAGGGCGTGACAATGTAGTCGTGGATGCTTTATCAAGCCAATTTGAGGATGAAAGCACCATGCTAGCAATCTTTCTTCCCATACTAGATTGGATTGAATAAGCCTGCAAGGAATGGTTTTCACATCCCTCTCTCTCCGAACTCATTAATAACTTGAGAGCACATCCTAATTCCTCAATTGGCTACTATTGGAAGGATGAGATTCTTCACTACAAGGATAGAGTAGTTATATCGCTGACATCCTCCCTCAAAATGTGCATTTTGGCAGAGTTGCACTCATCTCCCACTCCATGCCATTGCAGGCTTTCAAAAGACTTATGCTCGCACTCATCATTATTTCTTTTGGATAGGCATGAAAACTGAAATTATTACCTTTGTAGTTGAATGTGATGTGTGTCAATGCCATAAAGGAGAAACAGTCAATTCACCAAGCACCTTACAACCATTACCCATACCTACCTCAATCAAGATGGATGTTTCTATGGAATTACTGGTCTTCCAAAGTTAGGAAACAAGTCAGTCATCATGGTGGTTGTGGATAGAATTTCTAAATATGCTCATTTTTGCGCTCTACCCCACCCATTTACCCCCACTTTGGTGGCTCAATATTTCATGGACCATATCTTCAAACTGCATGGCATGCCCACTTCCATTATGTCTGATCGTGACTCGACTTTCACCAATAAATTTTGGTAATAGTTTTTCAAGCTACAAGGCACCCAACTCCAACTTTCCTATCATTCCCAAACTGATGGTCAAACTGAAGCAGTCAACAACTATTTGGAGACATACCTAAGGTGCTTCACTTCAGAAAAGCAACATCAATGGGTATAGTGGCTACCTCTAGTTGAATGGTGGTATAACACTAACTATCATGCATCTACCAAGATGACTCCATATGAATTAGTGTATGATCAACTCCCACCATCACCTACTTCTTATATCATTGGATGCTCTAAGGTGCAAGCAGTGGATCAACTGCTACAAAACCGTGCGACCATGCTAGCCCATCTCAAAGATAATCTCCATCAAGCTCAGAATCGCATGAAGCAATAGGCAGACCAACATCATTCAGAGTGCACATTTCAAGAAGGGGATCAGGTATTCCTGAAGTTGAAACCATATAAGAAAACATCACTCAAAGACAAGGGATGTCAAAAATTAGCTCCAAAATTCTACAGACCTTATCAAATACTTCAGTGCATTGGATTAGCAGCCTACAAGCTAGCCTTGCCACCAACTACAAAAATCCATCCAGTCTCCCATGTATCATGCCTCAAGAAAGTGGTGGGGACAATTGTAGAATTCAAACTAGTCTACTTAAATTGGATGAAGAAGGTTCATTATCGCTCCAACCTGACAAGGTCCTCGATACACGAGAATGACATCTGCACGGCCGCATGATCAAGGAAGTCCTCGTCAAGTGGAAAGACACCTCTCCAGAAGATGTGACCTGGGAACTATACACTATTCTTCAGTAGTTTCCACAGCTTCAGCCTTAAGGACAAGGCTACTTTGTATGGGGGAGGGCATGTTAGGGTCCAACCCTAACCCCTTTATTTATGTAATAGGGTCAAGTCCTAGTTATAGTTAGTAAAAGAGACAATAAATCTCATATTAATAATGGTAAGTGGTTGACCCACATTTAAGAAAGGGACCACAGTTAGTTGCAAATGGGCCATGGTATTAGATAGGTGGTATTGAGATAACCATGGTACTGACCCATGGTATTTTATGTATGAATCGTATATAAAGGGTAGAGACTCCCCATTGAGGAGCATCATATCTTATTTTGTAATTCGCTCTCTGCTCCACTGGAGGTTGCCCCGTCGAAGAGGCAAGTGAACATTTATTTCATCTCTGAATAATAAAATACTTGTTTTTTTTCTCATTTTGTTTTGTGTTATGGGTTATATTTTTGCGCATATTTGGTATTCTAGAATATTCTCACATGTCAAGAGCATAACACATGAAAACTCAACAAGATCCCTTTGAACTTTTCATCACTTGACATCAATGAATAGACTTTGACATCAATGACAAAATGCCAACATGCTCAACAATTGTGCTACCTTTGTAGGGTAAGCACATCAGCTACCCAACCACATTCAGATCCAAAAAATTCTTGAAGTTCAATTTTCTAGAAAGGATGGATTTTAGGATTGATAGACTATGAATCTAATTTTTGTTAGATGATGGGAACACCCACAAGGGCTTCACTGGAGGAGTAATATCATACCATGTGGGTTCATATTGGCAGATATATATTCAGGAAAAAATGACATAATATATTAAGCATATAATAAGGGGTAAAGGGTTTTTATATTGGCAAGTATAAATAATGTAACTCTAAGTTAATAAAAAAATATAAAGGGGTATAAAAAATGTTAATCAAAGAATGGATACCTATAATATCTAGTGAAAGTATGGGTTTTTTAAATTGGGGAGGTGTATTGGGTTCATATTGGTAGGGGATTAGATAATGTGATTTTTGGCTGTATTTTCCAATATGTAGTCAAATTAAGGGTATTTTTTAGTATGCCATGAATGCATGTGTTATGTCAAAGGTTCATTGAGTCAAGCCCTTGTGGGAACACCTCAATAGGACTAGAATTTAACAAATCTGAATCTAGGAAAATCTTAATAGTTCAACTCTCCAAAAAGATATATTTCTATATTGATGGAATTCAGGTTCATCATAGATTCCCACCTAATTTCTATTAGTCACATTTGAATCTAGAAATTCCTAAAAGTGAATTTTTCTAAAAATTAATATTTTTGGATTTGAACCCCACTTCATTACCTTCACATCATCCCCACTATGTAAGAACCACATAAGCACACCATGTTGGAATGCACATTAGCATCATAAAACCTATATTCAAAATACCCCATCATTAGCCACATCATAATTGTGTGGCTTCATGTGTGCACCATGTGTCCTACCTTGTTAGCATCCAAATCCAAGTCCTTCATGAAATCAAAATTTCAATATATTTTGTATTTTTGAACTTCCAAATTGGTCAACAAATAATCTTCAGATGTTTGTATCGTGTTAAGAAACATTCTCATTAACTAGGACACCAAGGAACCTATCACTAGGAGAACTAAGAAATAAATTTTGCAAGTTTACCATTTTGGTTAATGGACCTGCACTAATGAGAAATTAGTAAAACACTTCATGAATTTATGGTTCTATTAATTTTCCATTGAACCACTATAGTAAATAACACATCTCCCTTTCAACTTGGTTGTATCTAGTTGATAGATCATCAAGTAATAGAACTCTTCCTTTCTGTTAGTTAGGAAAATTCTTACTAAGTAACACAAAGTAATTATTTTCTAGATTCTAGATCTTCTAGATTTCCAAATTTTGTCATTTGCGAGTAAATTATGTAATATTCATAAACAAGATCATTTGTTAAATTATGGTATCATCTGATTATGCAAATCTTAGTTTTTCTTAGAAAGGGTCTTTATAAAATTTTCAATATGTCCATAATTCCATACTTCTACCTCCCTTATCCCCTACTTTGCCTAATCCTCAGTCACATTCCCCTAACTATCCCATAGGAACAAGGGGCTAGAACTTAACACTCTAATTATTTTTCCAAAATGATTCACAGAATTCTAAGGTTAAATTGTGACTACAAAAGACTTATATGACTTGGCAATGTTCAAGGAGATTATAGGCTATATTCAAGTCTTATTTTCACAATCAAATGGAATTCTTACTTCAATAATTGTACATAAATATATTCTCTATTCTTATTCAAAGAAAGAAATTTCCAACGGAATTGAACATAATAATGAAGTTCATCAACAAATTAAACTTCTTTGAATATAAATTTTTGGAAACTATTGAAATTGAAAATGACTCGTTCATGTATGATATATCAAACTAGGAAGAGAATACAAAGAAGGAATTCAATCTTTTATAGTATCCATTACTTTCCACAAAGTACATCATACACTATAGGTTCAATAATTATGAAACATAACACATTCCCATGCATTCATCTATCACACATTCAAAATCAATAATCAGAATAATGTAAAGAATTAACAAAAGAAGGAGTAGAAAGTTATCTACAAATGAAGAATATGACCAATAAAACCAACAAATTGGGCGGATTTATACCCAACCATAGGCATTTATGCTATATAACTCCACCCCCTAGCTAGGCTTTGATACCACTAGCATGAAGAAATAATAACTATTATGAGTTTAGTGTATAGGAAATTCAACCAAGATAACTTCCACTACAAATTTTGGACAAGTCGTAATAGCTATAGGCACCCACATTACTTGTCTCTCATGACACACAGTAACTTCCTTATTTTATTCTTAGTCCCCCAAAAGTATCTTCATCTTATGCTTTTTATAGAAGACATATAAAGGTCGAGCTTATGTCACAAAAATTCTTACATATTTTCTTGGTTTTCTAGCTCTTCCCTCAAGTATATCTACTTATTTTCATGGTTGGTTTGATTTGTATATTTATGGCACTATTTTTTCTTCTCTCCTCCTCTCTAGAACTTATCCCTACTTTCTTTATCCCCAACCTCCTTTTTCCTATTCCAATTTCCATGCAATAATTACCTAACAAGAAGTTCCCCCGCTACTTCTTCCAAATTTAGGGGAGACATCTTGCTAAAGTATAGGAAAAATGACTTAACCCTAGGAATTGGTTTTCTCCAATGCTTACTTTTAATAAATTAAAGATGATAATAAAGGACATATATAAGAATAATAAAGAAATCCCTTGGACTCCCTTACCTTTCCCCACTTGTGGTATCATAGCCTCTATAGGAACTCAGTGTATTGTCCTTAGATCATCATCATTTTATTAATTGCAAAAGTAAAGATATTTGTGATGTTTATAATACCATGGTACATATAACCCATGGTGATTAATATAACCAAAAAAAAATTATACATGCGTAGTTTAAAACAAATTTAATTACAAATTTTTCTAAGTAGATAAATCGGAATATTACATGTTTTATACACCAATTTGGTGTCTAACTTAGTTGTGATGTTTAAAATTAGATTATTTTTTATTATTATTATTATTATTATTATTTAAAAAGATTTAATACTTTTTGTTTTTCATACCTTTATCCTCATAACCTTTTTTATTGTTTTGGATCTATTAAATAATAGTAATGGTACTAGAAAACCTCACAAATGAAGGAGAACACACACACACACACACACACGCATATGAATTCAATATTAAAACACTTATGTGGCATTCCAGTAAGTTTAAATATAACGAGTATGGGGGAGATGTTGTAGTGACACATCCCATGAGATGTGTTAAATAGAAAAATAATAAAAATAAAACATAATTCAGGCTCAATTAAAAAAAATAATAAAAAGTAAAAAGTAATAAAATTAATTACTCAATTTAGCTCAATTTGTTATATTGTAAATTTGTTTTTATTAATAAAATTAAAAGAAAGTTCTTTGGGAAAAAAAACATAATATGCATATCACAAAAATATATTTAATGATATTGATAATTCATATTCATAACCATAACGATGATATTCTAGAGCTTTATTTTTAAATGTTTAATAAATAGATAATGAGAAATAAGAATGAAAACCATAACTATGCAGCAACTATGTCCCCACAAGTTTAAACAATGAGTTCCAAAATATCCCCATAAACCTTGTATATCTATTGCTACAATACTCAACAAAAGACCCCATACTTCACCACATTCTTGAAGAATTTCCCTGCTCTCTCTTCTGCACTACATGGTACCTTCATTGGTACAAAAATGGCATACTTAGAGAACCAATCTAACATTAAATAACACCCTATTATACCCTTGTACCAACATAAACTATGAGATGAAGTCCATCAAGATGCTCACCCAAGGTTTTTCTGGAATCGGCAAAGGCTACAATAATCATTCCTACCCTATGGTACCAGACTTATCTTATTAGCATATCTTAGAAGTATGAACATACTCCTGCACATCTCGCCTCATGTTAACCCTCTCTCTAGTAATGTTGGTGCTCTTTGTTGTCTTGGGTGGCCAACCCAAGGAAAGTCATGACACTCCTCTAAATTCTCGAAATAAGATAATGGACACAATATTATGTGTCAATCAACATTAGAGAATAACATTCATAAATGTTATTCACTAATGTATGCAAATTGGTAGCCTAAAGGAGAAGTAGATTTGTGAATAGGCCCCAAAGGCTTTTTCACTGTCATCTTTTCAAATCTGTAAGACAAAGATCACATTTTTGGAGGGTCTTATTTTCTAAATAATGTAGGGTTGTATATAAGGAACTCAGAAGATTTTTTTAACCAAGATAAGGAGGAATTTGCAACAATCCTAATAGGGGTTAGGTTGTACTCATTACCAGTTGAATTTTGGTTACCAAAGATTTTTTAAGGCATAGGCCAAGTCTTGGGCCATTTTGTAAAGGTTTCAAAGGTTACCAAAAGGGGAAGGAATATGTCATACGCTTGGTTATGTGTGTATATGAACATCTCACAATCTTTTCCAGATTCTATAGATTTGGAATACTAGGGCGAGAATTGGAAACAACTTTATATATTTTTGAAGGAGAGTCTTAATTTCTAAATAATGCAAGTTTGTATATAATGCAATGTGAATATTTTTTTAGATATATGTCTTTCAGATTAATCACATTATTAGGATTTGGTTGACATTAACCAAGATAAGGAGGAATTTATAACAATCCCAATATGGGTTAGGTTGTACTCATTACCAGTTGAAGTTTAGTTACCAGAGATTTTTGAAGGCATAGTCCAGGACTTGGGACATTTTGTAAAGGTATAAAAGGTTACCAAAAGGGGAAGTAATATGTCATACACTTGGTTATGTGTGCATATGAATATCTCACAACCATTTCCAGATTCTATAGATTTGGAATATGAGGGCGAGACCTGGAAACAACTCTTGGAATATGAGCATGTATCGTTCTAATGTATACTTTGTCATGAATATGGTCACCCCTTTTGTGAGTGTCCTTAGAAGAGGAAGGAACAAAATCTTGGTAGCTCAATGCTTAATGAGGGTTTACAAGATTCACCAATTGACAATGCAATCAAAGGAACAAAACCACTACAAATTCAAGGGCTTCTGAGGAAAATAATGCCTTTTCTATGCTTGAAGAGATAGAGGAGGACAATCAAGATCTTGAGATAACCTAAATGGAAGTCACCCCTTCAAAAAAAACCCATGAAAAGGTGGCCTTGAAACATAAAATGGGAAAAGAAGACAATCTACAAGCAGAGTGCGGTCTCTTAGAACGGTCAGGTTTGGAGGAAGTGGTTCCTCTCCTAGATCATAAAATATCAGATCCATTGGAAGAAGAACAAACATTGGTCACCATGGTCAATGAGTGGTCTACTAAGGAACTTTTCAATCTTCCAAAATAAGAGAAGGATATGTATACAAAGGATTATCTTCATTGGAAATCGAAGAAATGGATAGTTCCTAGAGACCCAATAGCTTAGGCTTTCCGAGCATTTAAAGACAAGGGTAAAGAAATATTATCAAGAGAACAACATAAAGAATAGAAGAAGAAGATCACCAAACCAAAGTGAGATGCTCAATAACATATGGGTAGTCCCAAGGTAACTCAAAAAAAATAGCAGTAAGCTTGGATAAGGGCTTGTAGACTCCCCACACAGGATCAATGAAAATTCTCTCCTAGAATATAAGAGGATTCGATAGTAGAGGTAAACAAAGATACCTTAGAGATCAAATTAAAAATGAAACACCGAAAATTATAATACTACAAGAAACAAAATTGGTAGAGGAGAAATTGAGCAATGTAACTGATTTTTGCTAGAAAATGTGAGCATATGTCTTTAGCAGCTACAAGGAATGTCAACGAGATTTCAACTTGGTGGAACACTAAATTGGTTCTATTTCAGGAATGGTTTGCATCCTCTAGAATTTTTACAAGTAACTTTCGATATGTGGGAACTCTATTAAACTTCCCATTTCATTTTTAAAGTTTTTGGTTCCAATTAGAAGATTTCATTGATCAAATTAAGACTTGGTGGGAAGACATAATAGTTGAAGGTCACACCAAGATGAGAGTTTTCCAACTAGAGTTGAAGAAGTTAAAACTTTGACTCAAGATATGGAATAAGAGAGTGTTTGGGAATATTTTCACTGATAAGCGATAATTGGAAAGTAAAATGCCATTGATCCAACAAAAGATTATATGGGAAGGCATATCCACAAAGTTGGTAGTAGAGGAGGCTAAAACACCTGCAAAACTAGAAGATAGGAGGAAGTAGGAGGATATTCTTCGGAAGAAAAGTCATGTATTAAGTGGTTGAAGGAAGGAGATCACAATACTACGATCTTTCATTATGCCACAATTTAACACCGACTACATAATAAAATATTCTCCATTATTGATAAGGAGAGTAGAAGGCATTTTGTAGGTTTTAACCTCGTACAGAAATTACTTACATATGAATTCTAAAACACATAAAATAAACAATCTGAGAGCATAACACATAAAACACATATACACATAGATTTTTCCCTAGATCCCAAAACCGGGACTACCAGCTTCATTTTTCATTATGTTCCTTTCAATGTTACAATACATATTTATACATGCCGAAGCATCCAATACCCTGGACTCCAAACCATCACGTCTAAAACCATGGACCAAAAACCATCGTGTCCAAAACCATGTGCGAAAATCATGCACAAAACCATAGGTAGGTCCGCCCAACCTAATATAGGGTCCAAAAAAAAACAATTCCAGGGCGTTGCCCCAACCCCATAGAGGGGGGTTACATGCACCCCTAAAACCTCCCATGACCCCCCTGCTACACAATCGCCGCAAAAAAAGGGGGGCTCCACCCCCCCTCTAACCCCCCGGTTAACTACATGGGCTAGTCATGGAAAGAATATAACACAACCCAACATTCTCCCACTTCTTGTTTTCTTTCCATAGGGGGCCACAAGAGAGCTTAGTCATTTATCCAGCCATGCAACACCCATTGTTTCTCTACACCAAGAGAACTTCTCAAAGATCACAAATTTTTTCAATGCATCTGCAATATTCTTCAAAGTGTCCACCTTTACTAGAAACACCTTTTTATCTTCTATCATATCCCTCACAAAGTGATACTAAACATCAATGTGCTTTGTCTTTGAATGATATGCAGGGTTCTTTGCCAAGAAAATTGCACTTTGGCCATCACAGTCTATCCTTATAACTCCTTATACTAACCCCATACTTGAACACAATCTCTGCAACCAAATTGCTTCCTTGCTTGCATAAGTGGCTGCCATGTATTCTACCTCTGTAGTTGAAAGTGCCACTATAGATTGTTTCTTACTCATCCAACTGACTACACCTTGAAACAGGTTAAACACATACCCACTTGTAGATCTTTTCTGATCTAGATCTCCAACCAAGTCTGCATCAACAAAGCCATGAATATCCAACACTCCGTCCAATCCTAGTCTTCCTTGATAGCACAAACCATAATCATTAGTGCCACACAAATACCTAAAACCTGCTTCATTGTTGTCCAATGCTCCTTCCCTGGTTTTGACATAAACCTACTCAATACTCCCACTGCATGTGCAATGTTTGTTCTAGTAGAGACCATCGCATACATCAGGCTACCGACTATGCTTGCATATGGAACACGGGACATGTCCTCTTCCTCTTCTTGTGTCTTGGGACATTGTTTAGTAGATAACTTTACACCAACAGGAATAGGAACCTTCACCGGTTTACTATCTTGCATATTAAACCTCTGCAATATTGTCTCAACATACTTCCTCTGG